>CAJNDT010000448.1:0-87500 GCA_905221615.1 Symbiodinium sp. CCMP2592
CCCACCCGAACCCCCCAGTAGTTTTTGGTTGTTGGCTTGCACTCAAGGGAGAGCTTGGCTTTTTCCCAATATGTTAAACCACTGTGAGCCACTGGGCAGCGGAATGTATATGTATGAGCATGCAGCCATTGCTGTAGGTACCTGTTAGAGTTACCCCTTTAGAGGTTTATGGTTTCAAACAGACACTAATTTTCTTTTACCGGAAGCATGGCCGCACATTCACACATATACGATTATGCCCACTGTCACAGTTGCGGAGTTTGGACTCATGATAAAAACAGCATATTATTTATGCTAGGTATAGCACTGAAGTACACTGCTGAGGTCACTCCTTTTGCACACACTCATGCATGTTAGTCAGAGAGATCGTCTGTACAAGATCAGGTCTGGTGATGTTCTTCTACTGAATTATGCAGCCATTCACTGTGCTCTTGTTAGAGCCTTGTGAGTCACTGTTGTGAAACTCTGAGATTTTCCTTATCTCAGATTTGGATCCAGGTTTGGATCATAGGCTCGAGCGTAGACGTTCGGATGTGTTTCATCCGGGTCTGAGTGATCTTCTTCGGAACTTGAATAAATTCCGAGTAGTCTGTTCTCAGCCCTGGTGAAGGCGGCGTCTGCAGTGTCATATCCATGGTTGGATGTAGTCGCCTTTGGCTCGGCCTTTGGTGCAACTGGAGTTGCCTTGGCTTTAGCCGGTTGTGGCTGCTTAGCCCTTGCCCGTTCAGCCCTTCTTCTTTCAAGCTGTCCGTCTGAGGACGCCCATGATCTTTCACTTTCATCTCCAGAAGGAGATAAGGCTTGGGCATGAAGGTTATTCCAGTACTGTGCTGCAGAAGGAGTTAGGACTTCTTCATTGTCAGATTCTGACTGGTCTTCCTCAGAGCTTTGGTCGTCAAAAAGTGTCTCGAGGAGATTTGTGAGATTGTTGTTTCTTCGCTCTATCTCTAGTGAGGAATGGACCAATTGATTGAAGACTGTTCTTGAGTCCTTCAGTGCTGTTAGAAGGATTTCCACTCTGGATAGAGTATCTTGGATGGTGTCAAGATGTTCCTTTCTTTCCTCCTTGTCTCTCTGGATAGAGCTTCGCAATGATTGTGCGATTCTGAGGAGGTCTGTGTATTTCAGAAGAGGCATAGTTACCGTTTGATTGTCATGTATGACAGTTGTTTCGTCGCCGCTCAAGTTCCTGAATAGGACTTCCACGACTGGTAGAAACTCCGTGCTCCACGGTTCCTCTTCATCATATGTTTCTACGTGCTGTTGCACGCGTTGTGTGAACTGCTCGGATGCTTCTACCGTTGCATCGATAGAGCTGACGTGTCTCACTGCCAAGTTTCGGCACGAAATGTTAATTGCCTGGCCTTGATTGGCTTCGCCAAGTGCAGCGTCTGCATAAGTGCAGAGTCCACTGTTGTGGGCTTCTCTGGCTGCCTTTCGTTGAATGCGCCGATTTTGACCTCCTCTTCTAGTAGGACCTTTTGGTCTCGGAGGATCTGAAGGTACTGTTCCCTTCGCCTTTGGCGGAGGATTCTTAGGTGGAGGTGACATGTTTGCCTTGTTAGGCACTGGTGGCATTGCCTTGGGCGCTGACGACGATGCGGCACTTGCGAGTGCAGATGTACCTCTGGCTTTTGCTGAGGATCCCTTGGGGATTGATGTATAGGTAACCTGCCTGGCTTCTTCGGCCATTTGTGCATGAAATGCGTCACTGAATAATTGCCTCATATGAGGAGTGTTACTTGCATCATCGTAGGTCTGAAAGCGCTCAATGTCTCTTTCGGTGCCACGTGGACGTGTATCACCTCTCTGAAAAGGATCGTTCCTGCGAATCTCCGCAACTTGTACTGCCTGGAGGCATGTTTTGCACAGCACCTTCCTGCAAACATCTTTTGCTTGCCTGAGCTGATAACAGCTGTCTGAGAGATGGTAGACTTCGCTTCGGGAAGTGTGCCAAATAGGTCGCAGATCAGTTGTTTCTCCATAATTGACCCTGTTGGGTCCTAAAGGTTCACGCGTCTGCGGTTCATCCTCGGGTTCGAGGAATGGAACTCTTTGGTTCGCTGCTGCTTTTGATTTTGGTTGTTGGCGCTCCATACATCTGATAGGAGGCCTGGTAATCTGCTTCCACATCCAGTGTAAGCCCATTAGCAGCAGGAACACATTCCACGCGATGCTGAAGACGGAGAAGTCTTGCTCACTGGTTAGTGAGTTGGGAAGTGAAGGTTCATCAGTCTTGATAGACTCTGCGTTCGCTCCACCGTGGTTACGGTGTCCGAACCAGCCCGACAACCCCGCTGCTGTGGCAGCTGTTCTGAGTGCCTTGCCGCTCGGAGCAGACGGTGGGCGTGATGCCTTCCTTCTTCTCCTCCGGCTGGAGGATTCGTCCTCTTGTTCCTCTTCATCTCTCTGAGCAGACATCAAGTTTGATGTTTCTCTTTCGTGTTCTTCGATGTCACTTTTTGTTGGTGACGGTTCTTCTTCTAGTCCATCCAGCTCTTCCAAAGACATGTTGAGCTTGTCAACAATATTGGTTCTTTGAGGCCTGGACCTTGATCTTGGTAGATCTTGTTGTGAAGAGGACGATGATGCCTGGTTCCTTCCTGGAGGAGGACCTTCAGGCTCTCTGGGACGTTCAGGCTGTGGCCATTCCCAGAATCTTCCATATCTGTGATGGCTACCTGATGGTTGCGGTCTGTCGTACCAGCTGTTGCCGGATGAGTAAACGAATGAATCCTTGTAATCCCAGTATTCAGCGTTACGCTGTTTGAAAGCCCTTCGCTTGTCAGCGATTTTCTGAACCTGGGCATCTGACCGGTTGTGTTTCCCTTTTGTAAGGATTGGTTGTATCGTGAAGCCCAAAGGGCTGTGCCAATCTTTGTCAGAGGGACTCAACCATAGGTCAAGGTTGGAAAAAGTTGAATAGTACTGCTTGACTGAGACAAACAGACGGATATCAATATCCCTGTTATTGTTCATGTCCTGCCACATATCTGAGATTCGTTCCCAGTATGTTCTTTCGGCGGCAGGTGTAGCATCTCTTGGACTAGGTGACGCCGTGTGCGGCGTTTTACTCCAGTCAAGGATATAACTGTTGATACAGTCAAGGTCAGCAACTTTCTTCGCCGGGTCCGCCGGTAGACGATCTGCACGTGCCAGTCTGTGCTGGTCGGAGTTGTTCAAGCAAAGATGTCGCACTTGTGAGTGCCTTCCTGCTATTTTGTTGAATGCTGCAAGTTTCTTCTCCAGGTATAGAGAAAACAAACTGTTTCGCGGGTGAACGTCTCCACCTTTTAAGGTGAGCCTCGACGCAATATTATTGAGATCTCCCGCTATTACATCCGGTTTAAAAGGGAGAATCTCGTTGAGGAACGCGTTCACCAGTTCGCGTCTCTGTTCTTCCTTATGAGTCATGTATGAGTTAAAATGGACGATCGCGATGGTGATGACCTTGTAAGGCCCTTTTGTACACCACATCTCGTCAAGATCGTTTGATGCTTCTTGTGAGAAGATCTCTGCGTATGACTCAAAGTCTTCCTCTGGTGGCTCATCACCCTCGACATGGCCGTTCCATTCACAGAGAACCGGCGAGGGGTCGAGGTTCGACAGTGTCAGGCACGCCTCTGGTGAGAGGTAAGAGCCATCAGTGGGTCCATCCTTGTCAGGATTTTTTGCCCTTGAGTGGGTCATATCCGATAATCTGCATGAACTCGTCTCTCGTCATCCTTTGGCCAGAATATGGGTGGACCCATTCTTTTGCCTCCTGGATGGTACTGTGGTACCCAAAGGTGAGGCGGCATACCGCACCGTGGCATGCCCACAGTCGCTTCTTGGGACCACCATTCTTAGGCTTCATTGTTCGATGACGGTAAAAGTGGTGGACGAGAGCGATGTCTGTTGTTGGGTCACCCTTGACTCCAATATACATCGAGGGTGCCTCAGGCTCCTTGGGAGGAGAATGGATTAGCATCCCCTGTATTCATGTTGTCGCATGGTTGCGATCGAATACTCTGACGCAAGTGCTCCTGCCTCGAGTACGAGGGTAATATGAGCTGAATTGTTGAAGCACATGTCAATAAGAGGGTGATAATCGAATCCCTTCTCAGGTTTGAGCTTCTTTTTGGGATTCCCTGCGGGCACCGGCGCTCGATCCATATTTCCCCAGTTGAATACCACTAGGTTTAGCGATACGCTGTCTGGGTTTGAGCCTTCAATGTATTCTCTCTTCTCGTTAACACCGGCCATCCTATTACGAACTATCTCGTAATGTGCGTCAAGCACCAGTTTGTCTTCGTAGCCAGTAAGAGAGAGAAAAGAAGCCGGGTGGCTTGTTCTGGAGTCCTTGATATTGATGTGACTCTTGTTAATGCTCTTGTATTCCTCCAGGGTTGGAGCCTCTGTGGAGCTGGTGTAAGTATTCGGAGGGTTGTTCCTAATATCATCAAAGCTACACGGATCAACGCCTGGATGGTCTCTCATGAAAAGATTCCTTGCGTGGTCGCAATACATGTTGATTTTCTGGACTGCCAAATCTACGTCCTCATGTGTGAGGATGGCCTCGTATAAAAACTGACGCTCTTCTGAGGTCATTCCTGCTGGCACCTTAGAGGTCTCGAGGCAATCGATTGGCAAGACGCACTCGCACATCCGTTGTTTACCCTGTGGGGTAAGTCGACAATCTGCACATACAATCGTACCACAGGAATAGCAAAAATAGCCTGTAGGCTGTTTGCAGAGATCGCAGAGAGGATTATCTGGTCGAGGCCTTAGCCGTATCCTTTGGTTAAGGCTCATGGCTGTCCTGCGTACTCCTACAAATCTCTCCTTGGTAGGAGGTGCAGAGGAGGAAGATGCAGACTCTCTGGGTCTGTCCCACTCCTCTTCGTCAGGAGCCTCAGAATCCTTGATCATGAGTGGACTTCGGATTTTCCGATTCCATCGACTAACCCAGATTCTCTCTTGCATTTCCTGTTGCATAGCCGGGTTAGACGATGACTTCGAGATTCGGTGCTTGCGATTTTCTTGAAGTCGAGCGCTGATGCGCTCATGTTCTCTTTTGAGATCTTCCTCATCAGCAGGCTCCTCGTATTCGAGGTTGAGCTTGCTTCTGTTGACTCGATAATAAGTTTCTGTATCAGGATCGAAGAGAACTAGAAATTTTTCCTTCTCCTTTTTAGGAGATTTTGGTTTCTGTGGCTCTTCGTCTGAACTCTGAACATATTCTGTTTCAGGCTTTGATTGGTCAAGTTTGACCTTCTCAAGTTTCTCTGTGATCTCTTCCGTGGGAGATTCTTTCTTCTCCTCCGACGCTGAAGGTGCAGAGTTCGTCTTGTGAGACGGATTAACATCAACTCGAAGTTCTGAGGATGACGAAGATTTTGAGCTCTTTTCGCTCTTTTCGCTTGATGCCGACTCATCGTCTGATTCTTCGTCACAATCCTGGTTAGGATCCGGTTCCTCAGGTTCCGTCTCTGTTCCAGAAGGTTCTTCCTTGGGAGGAACTACATTGGCGGAAGTATCCTGAACAGGTTCTGGAGGTTTGTGACCTGTGGTTATCTTAAGAACTTCGTTGGCGCTTCTGGTGCCGTCGGAATTCCAGAGCTGTCCCATAAGACTGTCTGGATCTTTGTCAGCCTCGGCCTGCCGGGCGAGCTTGGATCTCGGATGGATCTCCTTTGTAGTAGTCTCCGTGTTCGGAGGTACCTCACCTGCAGAAGCGGTTTGCTCCAGGTTTGGAGCTGTGTCAGCCTCTGTCTGTGGCAGAGAGAAAGACTTCTTGTGAGAAGATCTAGCCTTGGGAGGCTCTGGTGGCAGATTTCGCTTTGACACTTTTCGAAGTGCCGATTCGATTTCCTTGCCGTAATTTGCGCACCATTTCTTCGACTCGTAAGTCGCTGACGGCATCTGTTCGGAGCAGTGGTCTGCCCACCATGGTCCGATGCTCTTGAGCTCATCGTATTGCGATGATACCCAGAGTGGTTCGGAGGGTGCGAATACGGCGCTAAGAGTACGGGCATGCACTACCTCTGGTGTAGCAAACATCCCTGCTTGCGACTGCCACATGTTTGTGACTTCGTTCTTTACGTTATTTGCATCGAATACCAGGAGCAGTGCCTTGTTGGCACGCAACATGGTCGGATTGGGATTCGCCAGGTCTAGCGTTGAAAACTGAACAGTGTCCCTGTTGGAACGACTGTTTTCATTCACGAGAGCTTGGAAAGCTGGTGATGTAACCACCTGCGCTAGGAGGTTTGATGGTACCAGACCGTGCCTCAGGATTGAGGATAACGCCTGTAGGTCCGTGGCATGCATGATGTAACAAGGGTTGTTCTGTCGAACAAAATCCTCCATGCCGACGGGCCTCGGCGCGTTAGTGGAGAGACGCGGTGCACGGGACTGCACTGGATTGCTTCCCGTTGCCATGAAGTCTGAGATGGTCATGTGTGACCTTGGTCTCTCTTCTTCAGGATCTGGTTCTTCAACTCTTGGTAGAGTTCGTCGTGAACCGTGTCCTCCCACTGCTGAGAGGAAAACTTTGGTCATGGTCAACACATTTGCATCCTGTGGGATGGTAACGGCGGCATCTGTGGTTTCGGCCTTGCCATCTTGGTTATAAACCATGGTGACCACAAACCTAGACTTAGTGTTGAGGAGGACACCAAGTGCGATCTCTTGTGGTGTATACGGCGCGAGCTGTGAATCGGCCAACTTGAACATGTCCAGAAGATAATTGTGTTGGCCAGTAAAGAGATCTGGGCGCTGGTTCTGAAGGTGTCTTGTTGAGTGTGCCAACCACCTTCCGACTCTGTTGGTCTTGGAAAGAATGTGGAAGCACATCTCTGGTGAGAGACCTGTTACATCTGCCAGTTTTGGCACTGAGGAGTGGTAGTCATATTCTCCGGATCCATCAAGGCTCACACATTGTTTTACCTCCGGTGGGAGGCCTGTCTGAAGGTGATGTGCAAGCATCGTACAAAACTGGCGTGGATCACGAGAGTGATTACCGACGTTGTTGTCCCAGTATACAAGGGGACTGTTGTCCCATGGTCCTTGAAGGACTCCTTCGTAAAGCCTGACTCCATGTCTGGAGATTGGAGTGAGCTTTGCTCGACTCGCATGGCCACATCGTGAGATCAATTCAGCAAGATCTCTTGGATGAGGATTGAACACCTGTTGGTGACCAATGGTGATGTATGGAGGCTCGTGATTTTTCTCACGTTTGTGAATTCGGTGTCCACCGTGTTCGGTGTGTCGACGTGATGCATCCCGACGAGACTCGGGGTATGAGTTATCCATGTGAGGATGTCGCTCATGGTATGCCTGTACTGCCCTGGGTAGGGCGTGTCCATCACGGCTGCGGAAGTTTGATCGTGTGCTCATTACGGCACAATGACCAAACAGGATCAGGAAAGCTTGGTTAGCCCGAAAGGCTGATTGCTGTGAGGCTCGAGGCTGAAAGCGGCTGCGGATGATACATAACATATAATTCCCATGAACATGTCCGATCTTAATGAAAACGCAGCTCTCAGACACAAATTTTCTTTTAGACGAAAAACAGTCTAAATAGAAAATCCAGCACATGGTTGTGCTACCAGCAAACGAGACTACCACCATGTTCCTTGGCAGTAAAATAATCGGTAAATCTCTGTTGAGATATCAATTCCAAGGAAAGCTACCGCTGTGGCGGCATTCTTGAGATGGTCTATGATCCACCGAACAGTGAAAGCTTTATGTTGAAGAAGTTCACGGAAGGGTGGATGAATGTCTGTTTCTGGTAAATTTCCTGTTTCCAGAGCCTTGATAAGCTCATCAGGTTGCGCCGAGTGCTTTGTTAATGCATCAGCTAGGCAGTACTTCGAGCTTACATGAGCTAGGTCATCTAAAGATCCAGAGTTGGATTCCTTACGAAGCATCTGAATGAGGTGGTGAGTTTCCTTCTGCTCTGGAAGGTGTGTCGTGCCTGCTGTTGTCACAAGATTGTTCGCATCTGTTCTGATATGTATGGGTACGGTCTCTGATGAGAGATCTGCCCAAAGTCCCTTGAGGAACAGGCAAGTACCAAAGCAACGCATCAGTGCGTTAAGCTCTGCCACTGTTGTGGACATTGTGGTTGTCGTAATCTTGTGAGACTCATAATCCACCAGGCTACCTCTCGAGGATGTTTCCTTAATAGAGGATTCAGAGAAATCGTTCTTCTTGGAAGAAGCAGCTGCTGCTGATTGTTTCATTCCCTTTAGCTTTGGATTTCGATCTTCAGCAAGGAAAATAACATGTGCTCTCTGAGATGATTTGTCATCATTGTTCCTGTAGGAAGCATCAGGGTAACCGAGGATTCTGAGATTTCCTTTCAGCGGCCAAAAACGCAGTTCTACTTCAGTAGACTTCAAAATCCTAACAAGCTTGTTCAATTCTCGAATATCACCGATAGTAGGCTTGGCAGCCTTACTCGCACACCGACTGAAGCGATAACAGATGTGAGCTTGAGTCCGGCTTTGTAGCCAGTTGATCTGTCCTAAAACACTTCTGTAAGCAGTGTGCTGCTGTGGTGTGCATTGTTGCTCATTGTTGAGCTTCTTATCAAAAACAATTTCCTCTAGAGCTTCAACAGCTAGGTTCTGATTTACTGAGATATGTGCTGGCACTGATGCTGTAGCATCCTTCCAGACTAATCTCTGTCCTACAAACATAATATCGTTCGTGTCTTCAGAACCGACTGCAAACTCCTTTTTGATCGATTCAATCACGGCCTTACGAAAGGTGTCATCACCGGCCATGCACAGGTCATCTACATGTAAACAGACTACTCCATGTACCTGTCTACCCTTGGCATTGTTGCCTGCTATGGGATCTAGGAGATAGTCAATCGCTGATTCCATGGTCTTTGGCTGAGACTTCTTGAGCTCAGCATCTGCTGTTGCAGACTTCTTACCATACAGAACATATGTACAGCGATCCGCACGGGTTGGCACCAGGCCGTAAGACAGGAGTGCCTTATCAACGATGTTCCACCATCTTCGAGGTGCATCGTTAAGTCCATAAGCGGGTTTCTTCATCCTCGCTGCAATGTAGGGAGGATAACCTGCTTCAGGAGGAATCTGACAGATTATGTCTCTCGACTCATCATAGGCTTCACCCTGCAGAAAAGCAGTCTTTAGGTCGATGTGTGTCAGATTCCACAGCTTGTTAGCTGCTAGTTGAATCGCTAAGCGGAAGCCTGGGCGACTCGCAGCAGGACTATCAGTTTGCTGAATGTCCTTCTGTCGATCCTGGAAACCTCTTAGGACCCATCGGGCCTTGCACTTAAGGAAGTTTCCGTCCTTATCTCTTTTTAGAGTCAGGACCCATCGACCAGTGACATAATTTCGGATGTTTCCGAGTTTCCGTGTATCGACTAGCTCAAAGACATCATTGTCTAGCCAGCTCTGATATTCTGCTGCCTTCGCTTCATCAAACTGTTTCTTCATCTCACGCTTTTCCTTAGCGGTTGCCTCCTTCCGTTGTGCCTTCTGGGTCAAATTTGCTGAGTTTCTGGGGGAACTTAGGGATAAAGCCTTGTCCTCTTCCGTGAGAAGATCATACTCTTCACGGATGTCAGATCGGAACCTTTTGGTGGGTTTATACCGTGTTCGGTCTGACCTCACTCTTGATGTTACCTCTCTGATGTCTACGGGTCCGCCATGCATGTACCGAGGCATGGAGAAAGAACCTGTGTTACTGCACAGTTTCTGTTCTTCTGTGAGAAGGACCCAGTCCTTCTCATCTACGACCAGGTCACCTTCCTCATCAGAGTAATACCTTGTGTCTTCTGACTCGGCATCGCTCTCCGGTTCTGGTGAACCAGAGGTGTGAGGAGGAGCGGACGGTTGTCCGGGGTCGTCCGGGACCAGTTCTTCTTCAGAATCTTCTTCATCTTGTTGTAACGGAAGAATGGGTCCCTGTGGATGTGCCTTCGGTTTAGGTTTTGGTGTCGGCACCTGTGAAGGTGATTTCTGTTTGTGCGGCGAAACTTTCCTTTCCGATGAAGACCTTGGCGACACATCACCCCCCAGACGCCGAGGAGACGGAACGCGAGGAGGCGGATGCACGCGAGGCTTAGCCCGAGCAGGAGCCACGGGCTCATCGGAGGAAACGGCCGGTAGTCGCGGTGGAGGTATGGGAGGAGGAGGACGCGACGGCGGCGTGCCGGGAGGCATCGGCTGATCTGGTTCCGGCATAGAGACATCGTCAGATGTGATCCGTGAGCGATTAGTGCTCATGGGTTCTGACGGGTCTGACGGCGAAACCTCTTCGTCCGACATGATAACATCCGGCGGTGTTCGCACGGACGGTGAAGTCTTGCCGCCTGTCATCTGGAAGAGCACCCCCGAGAAGGTTGATGGGTGTACTTTATTCCAGGAAACCTGGTGCGGCAAGCAACACGTCATAGTCGAATTGGGCTTCTTCTTGTTCCAGAAGACAAGAACGCCATCAGTTACACTGGTGAGTGCTTTGACTGTTCCAAATGTACCTCTGTATAGAGTACACTGTTCGAAACCAGACCCTGGTAAGAGTCTTGATCTAAGGCGAGTAATGTCTGACACCAAGGCATCAAGGGACGGTGATGGTTTGGAATGATGCAATGGTAATTCAGTTTTACTCGATAAGGAATTTACTCTAGCAACAAGTGATCTGATTTTCGGATCTTGCAGGAGTTTTGAATCCTTGAGAGGATTTGCTGTCAAAAGTGAATACTCCTGGTCAAGAAGTTCCGAAAGTCCCTGGAGGCATTCATCTCCAGAGTATTCTAGTATGTCTGTGACCAAAGAAAGATGAGATGCATATGCATCTCGCTTCAGGAATCTTGCCAAACACGAGGCAAAGGTCTCACAGAATTCATAAGGATACACTTGTGCGAGTTTCGTTTTAAGACCGTAGCCTTGAATACCCTTTTCGTCTCCTGGTGGAGATGTTGGAGATTTCGTTTTGGCAGAATGCCTCTGGAGAGGAGTTAGAACCTGCGGTGGCAGGTTGTGCATAAAAATCGAGGATTTCGATTCATAGTATCCTTTTGGATCTTTCATGCCATAGGCCTGTAGGTTACAGACCTCATAGCTGATCTTGCGATTAGAAAACAGGCGTTTTGCTTCTGGTGAAGACCAGAGCCTGCTGTAGTATGGGTTCTCAAGAACAAAGTAACGTCCGAGCTTCATTTGGTGGTCTGCGACCGATTCACAGAACTTTAGAACAGAAAGTCTCTTGGTAGAGCCTTTCTTCCACTGTGAGTACCAGCCAGACCACTGAGAGTGATCAGGTGACATAACAATAATGGTAGGTTCTTGTTCCTTGATGATCCTAAGTAGATTGGAGCGACCTTGCGGTTGCTCAAGATCTAGGCCACTACGCAAGTCGACTGGCTGACCTACTCGCAGACCTGACAGGGCAGCCTTGTGACTCATACGGGGAGATCCACCGTAGAGTTCTAAGAAGTCAATCTTCCCAGTGCTGGTAACCTGCCAGTGACATTCTTGATGCGGAACCGTTAGGTCTGTCGACTGCAAGGAAGCATCAAAGGTGACCATACAACTTGCGTGGTCAGAACCTTCTGACGTCAGAGTTTCCTCATCAGGCGCGAGAGGAATCTCCACATCAGATGTTATGTCATAATTTTTCCTCAGTTTTGAGATATTAACGCGGACGATGCGTGTTCCAAGATCCACACCTACCATGGATCCTCCGAGTTCGGAGATCACCTTTCCTTTTAACCAAGATCCATGTTTGGACCCAGTTGATCCAATCTTAGACTTATCTTCTGACCAATAGAAAACCTTATCTCCCAAAGAGAAAGGTCCTTGGGTCATTGACAGTCTGGCTGCAAGATCTCTACGCAGATCATCAGATTGGCGTGCCTCTTGGTAAGCCCTGTTGGCAAGCTCCTTAATGGCTCTTGCAGTGACTTCCGTATCAGTTGGATTACCTGTCAACTGATTGGGATCAGCGTTCTCTGGTGTTATAACATCTCGAGGACGCCTACCAAAGGCCATTTCCAAAGGAGTAACTCCTCCATAGGTAATCGAAGAGTTTCTTGCCAAACATGCTTGGCGAACGAGGTTGCCATACTTCATGGTGATTCCGTTGAACTGCGGATCACCATCCTTCAGGATCTTAAGTATGAGCTTAATCTGATGCTTTAGCAATCTTACAGCAGCTTCGGCCCTGTTTGGCCATGGTGTTCCAGGTCCTGTTGCTACAGGCTTGATATTCTGCCGATTGTAATAAGCCTCCATTTTTGGAGTCATGAATGCTTGATCTCCAACTACAACCTTTGGGTTGATCTGAAATTTCTCAAAGTAGTCATTCATAATCGACATTGTAGTATGCTCTTCTTTATCCTGGACTACTTCGGAAGTCAACAGGTTTGTTGCTCCGTCATAGAGAATAAGAAATATTAAGCGACTATCCTTGCCGGGAATTGGAAGCTCACCGTGATCTACGAAGGTGAGATCACCGAAAGTCTCTGATCTTAAACCAGGAAATCTTCGCTCTTGAAGGAGCTCTCACGTGTTCCTGACAGGCTGAACACTTTTTGACCAGTTGGTCATATAGCTCATATATCTCCTTTGGGATCTGTAAGGCTTTCGTGCGTCGCTTGAACTGATCCGTACTCATATGACGGTGCTTAAGGTGAAGCTTATAGAGTTCTACAGGGTCCTTAAGCTTCTCATGAATCCTGCGAAGAGCAATGGGAAGAGATGGCGATGGTTCTGCGACAATCTCTTCACCTGTAGGTGAGTCTGTACCAGGAGCCGGGTATTCTCTTGACTCAAGTGGTCTTACCTTCGTCCCGTCATCAGCTCCTGGGACTATAGACTTCTCTTCAACAGGAGGTTTGTCCGCATATTTGCGGGTTTTCTTTAGAAGGTTTTTAAGACCCTTTGGAGTCTTTATCTTCGCAGATGGAACCTCAAGTCTTTCTTCATCTGGAGGTTCATGCGGTGCAGAGGATTCTGCAGGTTTGTCTCTAGAGCCTGATGATGGTTCCGATGGTTCGGAAGGCTCAGGAGCATCACCAGATGGTTCTGGTGGATCAGGTTTCTTGGCAGATGATTCTGCCGGATCAGATGAAAGAGGCTTCTTCTTACCTGAAATCCTCTTTGGTGGTGGATCAGCTGCTCCCTCAGGTGCCTTGTCGCAACCTTTGAGGTACGTATGAGCCCTTTTCTGTCCTGCGCAGGCTGGACAGCGACCTTCCGGAATCCTAGTATAAGGTCTTCCTTCTTCCTTTGGCTTCCCAGCTCCTAAAGCATTCTCTGTCGCACTGAACGACGTGCCTGACTTAGGGAGATACTTCCTGGTGGAAGTGAAGCCTAGAAGGTCCAATACCAAATGGTTATTGGTACTAATCGGAAGAGGGGTTTTATGCAAACCGAAAGCTTCACACGTTGCTAGGTCAGCTGTGGGACTACACTCTAGGGTCATTCTTAGATTCCTCATCTGTTCGATGGAGAACAAAATGGGAACTCTACCCTGATCCAGAACTTCTATGGTTGTATCTCTTCTAGGAGTTGTGTTGAACCATAGAGTCACACGCTCCTTGATAAGAGCTGTTTCACTATCTGCGAAAGAGAACTTCGTGTTCGAAGGTGAAAAGGTGAAATCAATCATGCCTGGGGCACGTTGCTTCACGGCCTTGATAAGCCTGTTCACCGCATAGCGGGAACCCATAGCCCTGGTACAACCTGAGTCAAGTATGACAAAGGTAGGGCTTTTATCAAGATTGATCCGCTCTGTGAGAGCAGATAGGACGGTGTGCTGCAACGGAAACACTGCTGTTGCAGTCTCAACACCTTGCCCCTCGGATGGTTCAGAGACCTGGGGCACGTAACTCACTGATGAGTTGAACACGGGTTCTTGGTGCGCGCTCGGATCTGTGCCTCTACCTGATGATCCTGCTTGATTTCTTCTCTTCTTTCTCCGTGTTTTTCTTCGTGAGGCTTGTGATGCATAGTATGTATAAGACGTTTGATCGTCATAAGCGGCATAATTCCAACTGGAGTCAGTATAATAACTGTCCTCATACCATGAATCCCAGCTCGGTGCGGTGGAACTCTCATAGGCCTGTGGAGATCCAGTTTGGTCTCCTTGTAAGGAGGCAGACTTAGCTGTATCCTTACCTTTGCCTTTTGCTTTTGTGCCTTTGAAGGAGCTTTTGTCCTTTTATTTCCTTTCCTTTGTCCTTTCCTTTTCCTTCCTACCTTTACCGAAATAGCTGGAATCAGTTGGATCATGTTCTGCCTGGTTGGCTCTCCCTTTTCCGCGGTATGACCTAAAGCGGCCACGTCCTTTTCGCTTGCCACCCTTTGCTCTTCCCGGTGATCCGGGACGCATTCTTGGTCTTCTTCCCTTTTTGAATCTCCTTGCAACGAAGGCCTCATGGTCATCAACTGTCCAGAAGACAGCTTCTTCATCCTCGGCGGCAAGAAAGCCTTCCTCAAGGGTGTCTTCGTCTTGGAGCCAGAATCCATCGACTCCATCGTATTCACCCTGATCGAGGATGAGGAAGTTTCGACCTCCGCGTTTGCGGCGTTGGTCTCTCCTTCCATGGCGGTCCTTCTTGTGAGAAGAGTGCCGAATGTTGGGATCCTGCAGACCAGTTCTGGTCGTTGAGAACTGATCGAACATGGTCTGCCGTACCACAGGGTACGTGTAGGTCTCAATTCGGTGACCTTGGTTGGTCAATGCTGTTACCAACCTCTCACGTTGCATCTCATTTAGGTCGGACTGCACTAGGAAGAGGAGAGCTAGGAGATTATCATTCAGAGGAAACGCTCTTCGATGATTGTCAAGGCGTTCCTTGTTCCATGTTTCGAAATAGCGTGCGGCGTATGTGTCTCTCTCGGCTGCTTCCTGTAGGCCCAGGAAGGTTCGGTCTGCCTGCACAGCTTGCATGAAATCTGGATGGGCATCCTCCAGAGCTATCTCTGGTAAGAGATCCATCCATGAGTTTTTCACGCGCTGTAGCACGATCTCAAACTTGGCAATCCAAGTCACAAAGTCTTGGTTGCCCTTCCATGCCTTGAATAGGCCGAGGAAACGCCACAGGAAAACGTACTGTTCTCCTTTCACGAAAAATGGACGCATCTTCTTCTTGAAGTAATCTACTCCATCTGGGGCTGCAAGCCTTTCTCGGTTAGTGATTCCTTTTGTACTGCGGCCAATCCGGAGAGCCTCGTCTTGAGAGACGGACCTCTTTTGGTGTCATCCAGCGTTGTTATGTCGCACCAGTCGTCAATCAACTGTTCATACTCAAACCACGAGGTGGTGCCATCATAGGCAGGCGCTATCTTGGGCGTTATGCCTAATGATGCAAGCATGCGGTCAGATGTTGCAAATGACTGTGCGACATAAGTGGCTGGACCTTGGGAGGTCTCTTCGTTCTCATATCCCCCGGAGGATTGGGAACTGCCGTCGGCTTCGCTATGCGAGCTCGACATTGTGCTGCCTCTTATCCGCTTGGTTAAGCGTTCGGCGAGGCCGACCGCTGTAGCGGACTTTGTGAGGCGGGCGGCCCTTTCCGGGCTCCGCTACCAGAAAACTGTGCCGATACACCCCCAAGGAATACTCCTTGTGAGGAGGTGTATGACCAGTTATTCCCTAAGGATCAAAGGGCAGCGCCAGTTATTCTAAGGATCAAAGGGCAGCGCCCTGCACACGGACAGTAGTTGTTTTGTCTTGCTACGCAAGGAGAGCTTGTCTTGTCTCAATATGGTAAAACCACTGTGAGCCAATGGGCAGCGGAATGTATATGTATGAGCATGCAGCCATTGCTGTAGGTACCTGTTAGAGTTACCTCTTTAGAGGTTTATGGTTTCACCCCACCCAACCCCCCCACCCCCCCCACCCCCTCTCTCTCTCTCTCTCTCTCTCTCTCTCTCTCTCTCTCTCTCTCTCTCTCTCTCTCTCTCTCTCTCTCTCTCTCTCTCTCTCTCTCTCTCTCTCTCTCTCTCTCTCTCTGTGACACGTGGAGCCACAATTCTGCCGAAGCAATCTTTTGCACAAGCTTTTTTTTTGTGGCCGCACACAGCTATGGCAAAGCCAAAGCGATCGGAGGCAGAGGAGCAAGAGGCTCCAGAGGAGGTTGAGGAAGAAGTGGACCCAGAAGGAGAAGAGGAAGAAGAGGACAACGACGAGGAGGTAGAGGAGGAGGAGCAGGAGGAGGAGCAGGAGGAGGAAGAGGAGACCCCAGCAGCCCCGCCCAGTAAGCCAAGACCGGGGATCCTGAAGTCGGGAGGAAAGCCAGGGGGGAAGGCTGTTGCAAAGACGAAAAGCACAGCAAAGGCGAAGGCGAGCCCAGCACCCAGCAAGGCACCCGCAAAGCCAACAGCCAAGGCCGACCCTGCCAAGACCAAAGGGCCCAAAGCGAAGGCCAAGCCGAGCCCAGCACCCCCAGCACCCACAACGGCCAAGTCGAAGTGCAAACCCAAGCCCGCCGACCCTGTCAACCCTAAAGCGAAGGCCAAGACAGCACCCAAAGCCAAGGCCACGGCCGACCCCAAGGCGAAGGCCGACCCCAAAGCGAAGGCCAACCCCAAAGCGAAGGCCAACCCCAAAGCGAAGGCAGAGCCCAAAGCGAAGGCCGACCCCAAAGCGAAGGCCAACCCCAAAGCGAAGGCCGACCCCAAAGCGAAGGCCGACCCCAAAGCGAAGGCCGACCCGAAGCCAAAGCAACTCGTAAGGAAGCGAAGCATGGCAGAGGCCTTGACCGGCGACTGGATCAATGGGCTTGAGCCTGAGGAGTCCGGCGAGACTCCAGCAGAAGAGCCGGAGGAAAGCGAAGCTGGGCCGAATCGACGAGACCGCAGCAAGCAACACAAGTTCAACGTGTTGCTCGCAGCAGGAGCAGTGCCAGAGAAGTTGAAGACGGAGTGGGAGGCTTTGAGTGCCGGCGGCAGCGGCAAGAGGAAGAACCTGACGAAGTTTATCGAGGACTCAGTGAGTCGTGACCCCGATACAGGGAAGCTTGCCCTCGCCTGCGAAGCCGCAGAAGTGACGGGGGAAAGCAGTCTGGAGAAGAAGCAGTCCACTGGGTGGGGAGACAAGGGATTGCCGAGAACGCTCTTTAAAGGGCGCTTTGGGTTGTCGGATGAGCAGCTCAGGGACGCGATCTTGAATGATGAAGTTTCCGTTGTCACCCAAGACAACGTGGTGTTCTGTCAATGGCGAACCTTGAAGACCACTTCGATGGACGAGCGAAAGAACGTGGCAAACATCAAGTCCGAGGCTACGAGAGTCTCTGGGTCCCAAGCAGGACAACTCCAAGCCATTTTCGACAGTGTGTCGATGGAAAGGCCTGAGCCGACAGAGGAGGACCTCAGGAACGCCGCTTCCGCATCGGCTGCTCCGCCGCCCGCGGCGATGCAAGCCATCGAGGACAAGAAGGAGGAGCCTGCCATGCCAGCGGGCTTGTCAGAGGCCGAGTGGTCGAAAGCGGACGGCCTCCTAAAGAAGGCTGAAAGCGCTGTCGAGAAGCTCAAGAAGGTCCTCGGGGGTATCACAGCAGTTCCCTGTGTCTTTCTTGGTGTTACACCGAGTTAGGGCAGGGAATTGCACGTCGCAGTTCCAGGATGCAAGCAAGCTGAGCGACAAGATCAAACAGAACAAAGACGACCCCCTCCTCGCGAAAATGCATCTTATCGAGAATCTATGTAACAGAGAGTATAGAGAGCCCCCATGCTTCATGTCACAGCCCCCACAAGGAAGGCCACCATCCAAACTCTGACGGACAAGAAAGCTTTGCTGGAGCATGTGCGATCCTTCCAGGACCAGAGAGATGTGTACAAGTGTGCCTATATATATGCACAAATGTGTGCTGCAGGACCTGCCCGATGGCACCCGCATCAACAAGGAGAATCTCCAAACGACCCTGCTCGAAGCAGGCCACACATGCTGTGCTGAATCGGCGACCCTCTTCCCTCGACTCGCGACCCTATATATACATCCGAACCCTTCTGCGCAGGCCAGCTGTGCAGCCAAGTGGTCGAGGAGATGTCTGGCTGGAGTGGCCAGTTGAAGGCCCGTGGCCTCTGAGGCCGGCCTCTAGGGGGGTTTGGGGTCCAGCCTTGAATTTTTAAGGGCTTAGGGCTTTCAAAAGGGTTTATAAAAAGAGTTGATCCTAAACCCTCTCAGAAACAGGGATAATCATGCTAAGTATTGCCCGAAGCCTGGTCCGTCTGGGCCCTAAACCCTCCAAAGTTCGGATAATCATGCTATAAGTATTGCCCAAAGCCTGGTCCGTCTTGGACCTAGACCCTCACAAGTTCGGATAATCATGCTAAGTGTTGCCCAAGGCCTGGTCCGTCTTGGCCCTAAACCCGCAAAAGTTCGGATAATCATGCTAAGAATTGCCCAAAGCCCTCTTCCGTTTCAGTCTAAACCCTTCAAAACAGGGATAATCATGCTAAGTATTGCCCAAAGCCTGGTCCGTCTTTGTCCTCAACCCTCAGAAACAGGGATAATCATGCTAAGTATTGCCCGAAGCCTGGTCCGTCTGGGCCCTAAACCCTCCAAAGTTCGGATAATCATGCTAAGTATTGCCCAAAGCCTGGTCCGTCTTGGACCTAAACCCTCACAAGTTCGGATAATCATGCTAAGTATTGCCCAAGGCCTGGTTCGTCTTGGACCTAAACCCTCACAAGTTCGGATAATCATGCTAAGTATTGCCCAAAGCCTGGTCCGTCTTGGACCTAAACCCTCACAAGTTCGGATAATCATGCTAAGTATTGCCCAAGGCCTGGTCCGTCTTGGCCCTAAACCCGCAAAAGTTCGGATAATCATGCTAAGAATTGCCCAAAGCCCTCTTCCGTTTCAGTCTAAACCCTTCAAAACAGGGATAATCATGCTAAGTATTGCCCAAAGCCTGGTCCGTCTTTGTCCTCAACCCTCAGAAACAGGGATAATCATGCTAAGTATTGTCCAGAAAGCCTTGCCGCAGCTGTTTTTGTTTCGAATATCAAACACCACCCAGCAGTCCCGTGTCCCTTTCTTGGTGTTATACACCGAGTTAGGTCAGGGCGCAATATATCAAACCACTCCCCTGTCCCTTTCTTGGTGTTACACCGAGTTAGGTCAGGGCACAATATATCAAACCACTCCCCTGTCCCTTTCTTGTGGTGTTACACCGACTTAGCTCAGGGCACAATATATCAAAGCACTGCCCTGTCCCTTTCTTGGTGTTACACCGAGTTAGCTCAGGGCACAATATATCAAAGCACTGCCCTGTCCCTTTCTTGGTGTTGCACCGAGTTAGGTCAGGGCACAAAATCCAAGAGCTATAACCCTACGGGCTTCAGCTTCAAAAAGGTTCAGGGGTTCAGGGTTAGAGGGTTTACTTTTTAGATGAAAATATGATCGAGTAGGACATTTCCTATCTCTAATGTTCTGATGGCCGGTTTGGGGCCACCACCAAAGAAAAAAAGGGTCACAAGTGCTGGCATCGCAGCAGCCGCCAATGAACTGCCAGGCTCCAGATTGAGAGTTTGGCTCCTGGAACAGTTTGCATGGGGCCTGTATCACCACAGCAGGTGCAAGCAATATCTGCTGCAGCATTGCATGATGCCAGAGAACGAACTGTGACTGACCTCGAGCCCCTCGCCAAGCTTGGAAGCTCCGGTCAACACAGCAACAATGTCAACAGGGACTTGATGAGATTGGTCGGGCAGGAGCCACTGATGTACAATCCCAGTCGCACCACTTTGCGAAAAAATGCTTCTGAAGTGCCCGTGCCCGTCGACGGAGTGCCCAGCGACGAGCATGCCTACACCATCAGCCTGCCACACGAGTTATTTAGCAGCCTCTACCACAATTACAAGGCAGCATGGAAACAAGTGATCATGCCTGGACAGGCGTTTTTGGATCGCTTTTGGAAGTCGGCCAGAGGGCTGCCGCAGTGGGAGGGCCACCCACTGGCATCGGAGCCATCCCATCAGGTGAGAAAAATCATACCATTATCATTGCACGGGGACGAAACACCGGTGCTGGCCAAGGGGAAGATTTGGTCCTCTTCAGCCTTAGTGATGTCATGGGCTTCCCTTTTGGGTAGCGGCTCCACGAAAAAAAGCCAGCTCTACATCTGGGCCGCCTGGCACAAGTCATTCTCCAAAGAGACGAATGATGACCTCTGGAGTCTTTTACTCTGGTCTTTCGAAGCCTTGTGGTCCGGCGTTTTCCCGAAAAAAGACTGGCGAGGATATGATTTCGATCCCCACAGTCCCGAGGGACTGCGAGCTGGCCAATACCTCGCGGACGGCTATAGAGCTGTCTTGGTGGCTAGCTGTGGAGACCTGGACTACATGGCACAGTTCCAGGGCCTTCCCCGGTGGAATTCCAATTCCCCTTGTTGCTTGTGCCAGTGCCAGAAGAAAGGAGACCGCAGTTGGCACTGCTTTGCGGAGGATGCCGCATGGAGGACAACTCTGTGGACCCCTGCTGCTTGGAAAGCATGGCCGAGCCGAAGCATGAACAGGATGTTCCAGAAGGACCTCTGCTCTGTGCTGGTGGTCCATTTTGACCTGATGCATTGCCGGTACCTTGGCTATCTCCAGCAGCTCTATGGATCGGTTTTTTGGGTCCTCTGTGAGGAGACGATGCAGGGGAGTCCAAGCGACAATCTGCATGAACTCTGGGGTTTTCTGAAGACATACCAATCCACCCACAAGGTGCACAGCCCGTACTCCCAGAGGCTGAACAAGGTCAGCATGTACAAGAAGAAGACCGACTTTCCGAAGCTTCGTGGAAAAGCGGCGGAGATCAAGGACATGGCAGCAGCCGTGCGGGCAATGTGGGCTCATTTTGGTGTTCCTGGTCAGGACTTCCAAGAGATTGGGTTACTCTTGGATTTGACATGCAAGTTCGAGGAGATACTGGAGGAATGGCCCATTGCAGACGGCTATTTCTGCCTTCCTGCCGAAGCTGCAGACAGACTGAAGACGAACTTTCGGGACTTCGCATGTTTGTATGTCATGGTCGGGGATCGCTTTCGCAGCGAAGATCGTCGGGCCTTCAATCCTACGGAAAAGATTCTCTTCTTCCGGAACAATGCATGTTTTTCACATTTGTGGCTTTTATAAATATACAAACACAAATCCTGCAACCCTTAAACCCTATAAACAGCCTTTTTCTAAAGCCCACAAACCTTTTCTTCCAGAGACATATAGAAGGATGCATGCCTGCGAGCATATCGTCATGCTCAGTCACTTGATTCATCCTGGCCTCACATCTTGCTGGCGAGGGGAGGACAGAAATGAATGGTCTCCTGCTTTATAAACACGTGCTCGCACAATCCAAAGGGTTTTTTTTTGTGTAGAGGTTTCATATATGTGGGTCCTAGGACTTATATATAGAGAGGGCTTCAAGTCTAAACGATTTTGGGTTTCGGGGCCCTCGAGGACTACATGTCCAAGCTCGGCACTCTGATGGCTTCCTGCTGTCGTGGTGTTCAGCGAGAGGAGGCGAGCCACAAGCTGAACCTGAAGATGAGGCTTGCACTTCACCTGCAGTGGCAGAAGCTGTCGTGACCTCTGTTCTCTGCTCTCCTGGTCCATTTTGACAGATGAGATCTCCCCTGTTCCTTTCTTGGTGTTACACCGAGTCAGTGGGGAGATCCACAAAGCAAACGCCCCTGTCCCTTTCTTGGTGTTACACCGAGTTAGGTCAGGGCGCAATATATATCAAACCACACTGCCCTGTCCCTTTCTTGGTGTTACACCGAGTTAGGTCAGGGCACAATATATCAAAGCACTGCCCTGTCCCTTTCTTGGTGTTACACCGAGTTAGGTCAGGGCACAAAATCCAAGAGCTCTCATCGCTCTCGCGGAAAAAAATTCGCAGTGCACAGAGGCCTGCCGCACAACCCTTTTAAACCCTCTCTATAGAAACCTGTAAATCCTGTGAACCCTATAAACCCTCTATAAGCCACAACAAAAGGAAGACTCTGTTTGCATCTCTCTGGCAGGCTCCATCATCCTGGACGAGGTTTTGGTGGCCAGCTGTGGAGACTTGACGGTGCTCAGCAAGGGGAAAATTTGGGACTGGGCTTTGGCCCACTTTTGGCAAAGGCCTGTTCCAAGGGTTTACAGAGTGTGTCTTTGCAGTCCCACGAAAGAAGATTCAGAGTGCTCTCTGGCAGGCTGTGGCTGTGGTTTTGAGCTCTCCAAAGCAAACTCCCCTGTTCCTTTCTTGGTGTTACACCGAGTTAGGTCAGGGGAGGGCTATGGAGGTTTTGGCACAAATCACGAAGGCCTGCTCCAAGGGTTTACAGACTGTGTGTTTGCATTCCCACAAAAGAAGATTCAGAGTGTGCTCTCTGGCAGGCTCTGGCCGGTTTTGAGCTCTGGAACTTTCTGAAGACATACCCGTGTTGCTCCAAAGCAGCACACACTCCTGTGACCTTTGTTCTCTGTTCGCCTGGTCCATTTTGACAGATGAGATCTCCCCTGTTCCTTTATTGGTGTTACACCGAGTCAGTGGGGAGATCCACAAAGCAAACTCCCCTCTCTGTTCCTTTCTTGGTGTTACACCGAGTTGGGGGAGGTTTCTCGCACTTGGAGGAAGCACTCTCATCGCTCTCGCGAAAAAAAAGATGTCGTCGCAGTGCAGTTTCGAAACCTGTGACACATCGCGACTTCCAATGTGAAGAGCATCGCATGCCTCATTGTGTGAGAAGCTTTCGCACAGCGAAACTGCGAACAGCTCTCACACATTATATAAAGCAGCAGGAAGTTTTGACCGACGAGATGTGAGGGCACACGCACAGAGAGTGAGAGAGAAACAGGGAAAACACACACGAACCCTAAGCCCTATACAGACCTTTTTGGCCCTAAACCCTATAAAACCCTACAGACCTTACACACCCTCTCATTCTTTGGATCAAATTTTCGGCTACAGACCTCACCCTAAACCCTAAAATTTATAATTCTTGTGGCTCAAGTTTTTGGCTCAAATAGAACAGAGGAGCTCTCCTCCACAAAGATGTGCTGGTGCCTCGAAATTCTGTCACTGAAACCTCGAAAAAAGTTCTTCTGGCTCAAATGTGTGGCTCAAAAGAACAGAGGACTCTCTCTCTCCTCCACACAAACATGTATATACATCTCTTGGTTCTGCTTGTTGTTATGTCGGCCGCATTCTTCAGTGGAGACAACAAAATCTTGTTTTTCGTGTGTGTGTTTCGTCCAAATGGCATTGGGAAACACATGGAAACACAAGCACAACGGAACTTTGTGCCAGTAATCTCGGCTGCAAATGTACCGAAACAGAGTGTAATTCGGAGAACATGGGTGTATAATTTGCACGTTTTGGCGTGTAATTTACACACCCAAATTTACACGAAAACGTGTAAATTTCAGGGATAGATTTACACGTCAAAAACGTGTAAAAAATTAAAAAATGTAAAATGTAAAATTACACGCAAGAGATCTATCAGGAGAGGAGTCCATGCTGCAAAGCAGCCATGGTATCAGCCTGCGAGGCGCGCGCAGCGCGCTCTGCCCTTCGCAGACGGTGTCTCACACAAGGCCTGCAAAAGTTCGATGGAGGAAAGTCAGCAGTGCTGGCCCTCTCTGATAGAGTTGCCGCCAGTCAGCTACACGAGACGATAGCATCGTCCTGTGTGGTGTTGTGCCTGAGGGCCAGGTGCAACATACAGATCGCTTTCAAAGCAGCTTCATAAACAGCCGCTGCGGCATCACAGAAAAGGCGCAGGTCGATAGCATCGACGAGCCCCCTTGCGGCATGCCCGGAGTGGCTACGTTAGGGGGGGCCTGCAGAGCAGGCTCACCCCAAAGTCCGTAGGACCTGCGATCTCCAGCTACCTGCGAGCATCTTGCACCGCAAGCCACCAACAAGCTTTTTGCGTGCATCGCGATAGTGGACCCACAGAGTGGGAAGACCAATCGTCCACTTAACTGCATCCTGTCTGGCGCAGCGGCCGCCGCGCGGGCCCGTCTGCGCTGCAGTGACGCACTACATGCAATCAGTCGGGAGAAGCTTGTTTTGGTGATGACGAGCTTCTTTAATGACTCACGTTTCCCACGCGCAGCGCGCACGCGAAACTTGTCACATTGGCAGTGCCCGATCCCTTTCGCAATCTGGGCTGGCAAGTGGCCGCAAAGCACCTTGAATTCCAACTTCAGCGAAGTTTCCACGCGCTGAGTGTGCTCGTCGACTTGTTCAAGACAGCGAGTCCTCCGTCAACAACAAGCCGACACGTTCAGAAGAGCTGGGGATTGTCCTCAGCGAGGTCCCACGCGCGGCAGCATTCCCCTGATGCCATCGTCGAGCCTGCGAGGCAGGCTTCTCCTCGCCGAGCGGCAAGCTTGGGGCTGCAACACCAGCCTGGCGCTGATCCGCGGCGGCCCCGTCCTTGGGGATGGACCAGTTCAAGTGCCCTTCACCGAGCAGCAGTGCCAAGCCATGGCGTTCCTTGAAGGAAGGTACGCCTGCGCGTTGACGCGGCCTGCGACTGGCAGACCCCGCGACTGGTACCCAAGTGTAGCCTCCGAGCAGCGCTCGTTGGCGAATGCATCGCCTTCACCCGGGGATTGCAACTCAGCAACCCATCGACAGCCCAGCGGGTTGCCAGGGCACTGTAAAAACAGTTGGTACACGAGTGCAAGCTGTCGCCCTATTGCTTAACCTTCGGCCCTGAGCTGTGGGCAAAGGATCTACAAGCAGTGACCTGTCCGTCTGGGCAAACAACGACGCAGCGCGTACCTCCTTGCACAAGGCATTCACAGAGCAGTTTGAAGGTGCAGTGAAACTCTCGCACAGACTGGTTTCTCAAAGAGTCCCTGCAGTGCAGGGCTGTTTGCTTCCGAATCACAACCACCAGCAACATCGCCCCTAGCCCCAGCAGAGACTGGTGGGACAGGACTCAGACATTAGGCGCAGCGCGCCAGTCGCCCAACGCAGTGCCGTGGGCTTTGTCACTCGACGCGGACTGAATCGGGGGTGAGTAAGGCTTCGAGTGCCTTCAAGGGGGGTGAACCAGTCGTTCGCCTTACCATCGACCAGCGGTCGAGTTTTTCCGTCAATGTGCCAGTGGCATCGTTTCTTCAGTGCCCGAAGATCGGGCCCGAACTGACCCCCCCATGTCCGCTAGGAGAAAAAGAAAGAGTGCTTTGCACAGGGTTCCTCTGCAGCGCAGTTAGGGTTTCCCAAACGCGCACTAACGGAAGTTTCGTTGGAAAATAAGCATCCATCATGCGTGCGTGAATGGGTTTTATTTTCCGCCGAAAGTGTAGACAAAGTTTGTCGAAAAAGGAAAACAGTGTTTTCACTTGTGTGTGAGTGACACTAGACAATCTTTGCCGTGCAGCTTTCGGCTTGAAGTTGGATCTGTGATCCAAAAAGTTTTATCCCACCCGCCACACCCTGTATAGTATGCAGGTCTGGGACACCGCACAAGCAGCAGAGCTGCCAGGAGCAGCGCTCCTACGCTATCTCTAGCAGAAATGCGTCAGCACAGAGTGCATTTTTGTACATAGGCCGTAGGCCGTCAAGAACACAGAGTAGCAACTGGTAGCTGCAGTGACCCAGTAGGTCAAAGCATGTTTCACCTTATTCTCCCGTTGTACGGATTGGTCCCTTGTAGGGGTCCCAAAGAGGGGTGAACCAGTCGTTCGCCTTACCATCGACCAGCGGTCGAGTTTTTCCGTCAATGTGCCAGTGGCATCGTTTCTTCAGTGCCCGAAGATCGGGCCCGAACTGACCCCCCCATGTCCGCTAGGAGAAAAAGAAAGAGTGCTTTGCACAGGGTTCCTCTGCAGCGCAGTTAGGGTTTCCCAAACGCGCGCTAACGGAAGTTTCGTTGGAAAATAAGGCCCCTGCGTGCCGCTATGACTTCCTTGGTGGAATCGGAAGCACACTTTGTGCAACGCGCAGCTGAGGTGAGACTTTCAGACGCTTCGGTGCAAGCTTTGAGGCAGCACGGATTCAGGACCTTGGGGCAGATCGCTTACACAGTGGGGCAACCAGGCCAGCTGATACCCGAGGCTGAGTTCACCGATTGGTGTCGCAATCATGTGCCAGCAGCATCGGCTGCAGATCTTGCATCGTTGAAGCGGTTATTGTTTGAGGCACAAACACTGGCTCTCACCCAGCTTCGAGCCCAGGTTACCGAACCCGACTCCGCCAATAAGCGGGTTCCAGAAGCTGAGCGTGAGCGCCGGCTTCAGCAGTTGAGGGATGAGTTGAGCGGTCTGAACATTGAAGGGCCGTTGGAGCCGGGGCGGAAGCTCTTGGACGAATGCTCGCATCAAGAGGCGGTCGGCCAGTTGAAATACCTTTCGCCTGACAAATGTGTCAGTCGCCTGCATGAGGTCACGCGTGCCAAGGATTCATCTCGTCAGGTGGAAATCGACCAGAGCCGCCTCATCATCAAAGAGGCACAGGACGAATTCTCCATGCCTGCTTCTTCGGCGCTTCAGGTACAGGAGGCGCTACGGCGTCGGGGACTAGCTTACACATTCGCTCAAGCCGTCAGCTGGAATGCTTATGATAAGTATGTGACAAGCTGTTCGGCCACATGCACCGTGATCCACCACCAAATCACAATCGAATCTCTGTGAGCCAGATTGTAGAAGCTGATAGGCTGGTCTTCACCCGTCTCATCGAGCTTAACATCAAACCCAAGCAAGAACCCAGCGGTCTGCGGCCCTTGGACGAGGCTCTGCATGCAGCGCTTGAGTCTTACCAGGTCAGTTTTGCTTTGATGCATTTGCCTAGCAAGGGTGGCAATAATCCACGCCGGCCTTGGAAGCGGCAGCGGGTGCAACAGGAATCTGCGTCTGCCTCAGGGCACCAGGAGCAAAAGAAAGGCAAGGGCAAGGGTAAGAAAGGCAAGGCCGCGCCGTGGATCAGCATCCCGAAATTCATTAGGGATCGGGGCGGTGTGGCCGTCACGCCCGCGGGTGAGGCAATTTGCTTCACTTTTAGCATACATGGGAAGTGCAACACGCCTGGGTGCACCAGGAAGCATGTGTGTGCAAAATGCTTTGGCGATCACGCGCTCCTAAGCCATACGGAGTGACAAACAGTGAAGGCGGCTGCCCATGGTAGCACCACGGGTGATGCCCACCTCTTCCAGGGGCTTGATCCAGTCAAGCTTGATCCCGTCCTCTTCTCAGGATTGCGTGAAGAGTTTGGCCGGCAGGTCCCTTTTGTTGATCATCCTGCGGAAGCTTTTGCGAGAAAGATTCTTGAGACCAAATCCTTCGATTTTGCTTGTATAGATGAACTTATCAGTTTGCTTCCATCTGAAGCTCCGGCGCGCTCCGAAGGCGAACATCCTGGAGGCCATTCCTGGACCTCGGGCGCATACGTCCGTGGTGGCAACCTGGGAGCCAGGTGCAACATGAAACTTTTTCCAGCGGTGTCGGCCCTACTGGCCGTTGTGCTGCGTGCTGCTTGTCACGATGCAGTTTTCACCAGTCTTGCGTTACTTACCAATCAGTCTGCTTGGGTACACAGGGATTTAAATAATGCCAGTGGATCAATCAACACAGCAATTGCTCTGTCGAGTTTCAGTGGCGGCGGCATCTGGGTCCAGGGCGGCGGCAATGTGCCGTGCCCACTTGATCCGACCCTGGAGCCGGGCTGCATTCGGTCCTTTGCCGACGGGGTTGTGCGGTTCGATTCACATGAACTGCACTGCACTGAGCCGTGGGCGGGTAATAGGTGCATTCTTGTGGGGTTTGTTGTCAAGGGCTATCAGGCTTTCTCGCCTGACCTCATAGGTGACCTTCTGAAACTAGGGTTTTGTCCTTCCCGACTTAGGCACAGGAGACATCTTTGCGCCGCCAGGAGCTGTGCCCAGCTTCCCAGTCGTGCTTGAAATTTTCTCCGGAATGGGGCGTTTGACGGCCCAGCTCAGGGCCCGTGGAGCCTCTAGGTCTCTCGCGGTTGACTCCGTTCAGGTGTCAGCCCCTGCA
This sequence comes from Symbiodinium sp. CCMP2592, assembly GCA_905221615.1. Classification (NCBI taxonomy): domain Eukaryota; class Dinophyceae; order Suessiales; family Symbiodiniaceae; genus Symbiodinium; species Symbiodinium sp. CCMP2592. The sequence continues at coordinate 27,960 of CAJNDT010000448.1, forward strand.
GCGCCGCCTAAGATCCTTGACGTCGCTCAAAATCAGCAACTTCTGTTATCCTGGCTAGAAGCCGATCATGTTGTCGGTGTGCATTTTGCCCCGCCAGTTTTGATCCCTTCAGCATTGGAGCTTGCTGTTGCAAGCCTTGTCTCTCGAGCTGTTGAACTTGCCCTTCTTGTGTCCATTGAGCTGCCGCCGGCTTCACCCTTCTGGAGTTCTGCAGCTGGCCGCACGGTGCGAGGTCTCTGCCCCCACACGCGAGTTTTCCCTCTTGCTGATTGCGCCGACGCATGTGCAAGTTCCCTGCTGGCCAGTAATCGTGATGCCTTTGATGGCTTTGCCAGTGCAACCGAACATTCACCTGCTGTCTCCCTTGAGGCGGCTCAGTTTTGGGATCGAACATACACTTGGGATGCAGCCGCAAAGCTGGCAGATGGTTTTGTGCCACGCCGCTTCTTCGTCGCCGCTCCTCAGGTGGCTAGTACGAGAGCTGCGACAATGTCACAGCCTATAAGGCCTCGAAATTCCCGGCCCTTGTCTCCGAACACCAGCAAGTCCTGCTTGTGCGCGGTCAGTTCCACTGGCCGGTGGCTCGTATGGAGCGTTTGAAGTCGGACTTTCAATTGCCACCTCACCTTGACTGTGCCTTGCGTGTGCTCCCCGCTGGTGCTCAACTTCTGAGGATTACTCGGACGGTTAAGAAGGGGGTAGGTTCTGGGTTTTCGGGCGAGGAATGGGTCTCTGCTTGGGGTGTTCCGAGGGACCCTCAAGAGTTTGTGGCAGCGGCAATCAGGGCCGGGCACCCTTGCAAGTGGGAAGCTGCTCTCCCGCAGGTCCTGCAGAACGCCATCCAGAGGAACGCGTCTTCGTCATCCGAGCAATTGGCTCGAGACCGAGCGATCTTTTTCAAGACGTGGCTGTCAAGGGCAAAGGAGCTAGAAAGCGAGGAAGCTTCCTTCAAAGCATCTTTAGCCCCACATGTTTCCAGCATTTTGGCACCGAAACGTTTGCTCTTGTTCAAGGAACTCCTCTCCGCTTATGAGTGTCCGGATCCAGAAGTTTTCGATGAGATCACGCATGGCATCCGGCTCACAGGCCAGACGCCACACACCGGAATCTTCCCGCCGGCATTTAAGCCTTCTGCTCGGCAAGCTGATGACCTTGAACAATGGGCCCCTGGAGCTCGATCCAGAGTTCTGGAGTGCATCAAGCCGCAAGGCGATGTGGATGCCGTGGTACATGAGAAGACAGTGGAAGAGCGGGAAAAGGGGTGGGCCACTGGGCCCGTTCCTTTGGATTCCTTGTCGCGGGACAGCTTGATTAGTCGCAGGTTTGGGCTGAGGCAAGGGGAGAAGATTAGGTTAGTGGATGACTTGAGCTTCAGCGGGGTTAATGAATTGGTCACGGTTCAGGAGTCTCCCAAACCCCATGGACCAGACGTCGTGGCTGCTGCCATGTTGACGTTCATGCGACTTGCCCCAGGTGTGCCACTCCAAGGTCGTCCGTATGATTTGCGATCTGCCTATAGGCAACTGCCTGTGCATCCCCAATCCTTAAAGCACTCCTACGTTGCCCATTGGAACCCCAACACGAGGTCCATCGAGCTTGATCAACTGCTTGCACTCCCGTTTGAGCTTCGAGGTCAGTGTTCGGATTCCTCCGCGCGGCTACGGCCGTGTGGTGGTTGGGATGTGTAGCGCTAGGCCTGTGCTGGAGCGTCTTTTTTGACGATTTTATTACTATCGCCAAATCTTGTGACATCCGACATACGGAGGCAACCGTCTGCACGTTCTTCCGGCTCCTCGGTTGGCTATTTGATGAATGCGGATCCAAAGCTGTCGATTTTAGTACGTCATTCAAGGCGCTAGGAGTCTTGTTTAATCTTGCCCAGTCCCCTAAGGGTTTCATCACCATTTCCAACACCCCTGCCAGGATCGCCGAGCTAACTTCGATAATTTCTACTTTGTTAGCGTCGCAAAAACTTACAAGGGCGGAAGCCCAACGGCTCCGCGGCAGGATGCAATTTTGCGACGGTTTCCTGTTTGGCCGGGCGTCGCGCTTGAGCTTGCAGGCAGTGTCACGGCATGTGCATTCGATGCACGATGAGGTGACCGATGGAGACTTGTGGGATTCACTGCTTCGCTTCCACAATTGCTTGCAGGAGAGCAGGCCACATGTGGTCACAGCCAACCATCAGGATTCTCTGTATCTCTTCACAGACGCCTGCTACGAACCCGGTGCCTCTTGGTGCTCGGGTCTTGGTGCAGTTGTTTTTGGACCCAAAGGTGAGTGCTTGGGGTTCTTCTCCATGTGTGCCAGCGAGCAAGTGCGGAAGAAGCTTGGTGAGGGTTTCAAGAAGACCATCATCTTCGAGATTGAATTCTTAGCACTCCTTGTATCGTTGATACACTGGAAAGAACTGTTCCGCAACAGACCTCTTGTGTGCTACTTGGACAACAACACTTCGCGAGATGTGTGCATCTCGGGCCGTGGCAAGAGTGTCATCGCAAGGGCCCTTGCAACAGCTTTGCTTTCGCTTGAGGATGCCGGGGAGATTAGGACGTGGTTCTCTAGAGTTCCATCCCCTTCAAACATCGCTGACAAGCCGTCCAAGATTCTGGCTCAAGTACAGTTTTGTTGTAGGTCTTCTTTTGTTTTGAACCGGGCCCTGGGGCTTAACAGGCTCGGCGTTTAACCGTGGCTCCACGACGTTTGGTAGCTTTTTCGCGCATGGCATGGACAGCTCTCGCATTGGCCCCAACAAGATGCCTCGCCCTTCTGTGCTGTATGATTGTCCCGAGCATGTTGCCAGGAAGCAGCACACATCAGACAGGGGAGCCGACTGTACGGCCCCGAGCATGCATAAGCGAGACACTCAGGTCGCATCAGCCAAACTTGTGTGTGCTCAGGGACCGCCAGTTCTGTCCAAGAGAGCCCAGCGAGATGAGCTGTGCAGGCTGTCACTCATCCGTGCACAGGAGCGTTTTGATGCACGAGGCCCGCAACGCCAGCAACTTAATCTCGATGAAATGGATTGAAGGTGCTCAGGCTAGCTGCATGGGAGCCGCTGTCGGCCCTAGAATGCCAGAGCAAGCCGTGCAGGAGCCTGCTCCCTTGCACCATGCCTTAGCTGATGCATCTCTTCGCTGCTCTTGTCAGGACCTACAGGCGAGCATTGCACCAAGAGACACGCCAGCAAAGTATGCTTGGACCTTAGCTGTCGTTCGTGGTGTTGCCAGCTCATTGCCAACAGGGACTGTAGCGCAAGGGATCACCTGCTCACTTTCGTCTGCGATATGTTGCTATGTGGACCATACTTTGCAGCTGCAGTCTTTCCTTCAGCCTGTTTTTAGGGCAGAGCCGAGCATGTCGGCCCCCGGCGGTGCGGAACCGAAGCCCAAGCGGGAGAAGCCACGCTCGCACTTCAGAGCTGATGGGACTCGCCGACGCACCTCTGGCGAGAAGCAGGCCCGCAAGGACTGGTGGCAAGAGCATAATGCTGGCACGGTTGCTGGGTGGAATCGGCGAAACCAGCCTGCTGCCACTGCTGCCACAGCTGCTGCACAAAGCTCCACACAGAGGCGGGACCGATGGGCACCAGCTCGGGACACAGGTACTGCTGCTTCGGCTCCACCTGATGGAGACGCCGGTTGGGGAGCCAATCTGGGTCGCACAAGGTCTGAAGAGGACCCCAGGCAAGATGGCCCAACAGCTCAGCGTGGCACGGGAAGGCATGAGCCAGAGCAGTCGGCCGAAGCCTCCGCCTCGGACACCAAAAGGCCCAGCCAGGCGAGCACTACGATGGCTGCACAGGACAGACGTACCCTCTTGTTGCGGCTTCCGGATGGCATTGGGATTCCGCAGCTCGCCGCTCAGCTGGATGACATCAAGAAGGAATCTGGGCTTTTGCAGGTCCTTCTCTCCGCCCGCCCCTCCAAGGAGGGGCGGTGGACGCTCCTATTGGATGGCACACTGCAGCAACAGGACCGTGCCAAGGCCATCGTGCAGGTCATCATGGAGAGGGCGCAAAATGAGTCAAGGATGGCACCACCAGGCAAACGTCCCCCACCCAATGTACCGACAGAGGCGAATGCTGCTGGACCAGCTGGACTTGATTCTCTCCCGCTACTGCACTTGCCACCGCATCCGAGTGCTGCCGCTGAAGCGTTGGACCCTGAACCGACTGGAGTCCCAGTGATGCAGGTGGCCCCAACAGAGAGGGACAAGGCCTCAGGGAGTGCCGATCCACCGGTCCCCGATGTAGCCCAGGTTGCTAGTGTACAGGCACAGCCATTGCAGAGTGTGGCCGAGACTGCCGAGCAGGGTTCCGACAGTGCTGCATACATGCTTGCATCTCTTGCACTTCCTGTCTGGCCATGCGACCCGCACAATAGCACACAGCATGCTGCTGCCAAAGCCCCCTGCCAAGGTTCACCATGGATATCCGGAACAGGAGCAAGGCCAACCCGGGCTCCACATTGGACGTCGGTTCTGCACGGCTGGACACAGGCTGTGGATGGCCCCCTCGGCCCCACCCTTGGTGAGCCGTGGCCCGAGCCCGAACCGTGGATGTGTCTCTGTCACACAGAGGTCTTGGAATCACTTCTCGGCCCCAACCTTGGGGAGCCGCCGGCGTTATTGCTTCCCTGGATTGTCGTGTTCACTTTCTGTGCTGCTAGGTTGCCACCCCTAGGACAGCAACGAGGCCGAACACACAGGCCAACTTTACGGCTAATGTTCAGCAGCTTGTGGCACCCTGGAACTTGGTCCCGAGGACAATACATGATGCATCGCATTTGCCCTTGCAGGTATCATAGACGACGCCTAGCCCGCGGCAACCTCAGCCAATGGAGGAGAATAAAGGCGGCACACTTTAGACCGAAGTTGCAATCCAGTGCTGCTGGCTGCCTTAGACTGTGCTGGGGTTTACTTGCCATTTCAGCGTCGCTGCAGCTGCTGGCGGCCCTGCTCCTCTTTCTCACCCTGCCTTTCCGCTTATCACCGGGGCAGTGTTCATGGGGAAGAAGGCCACAAAAGATGCGCCTTCGAGGGCGCGATCGCGCAGCAGCACAGGCACAGCTGCCTCCAAGGCCAAGGCCAAGGCGGCACCCAGGTCCAAACCGAAGCCACGATGTCGCTCAGGGCCACAAACGAAGGCGAAAGCAAAAGCCAAGCAAACAACCAAAGCCCGGGATCATCGCACTCCTCGCCGAGCTGAGCCTGAGGACTCCACATCGCCGTCGTGGTTCACAGACAGCAGTGATATATCCTCCAGCACCACAAGCTCGATGGAAGAGGTATCGGTCGCTGCACCAAGCTCCACTGAGCTCGAAGCCAAAGCTTTTGGCACCTGCCTGGCTCAGGGGATGGCAGCTGGAACGCTCGACGACTCAAGCGAGGACCTGGGAAGGGTGGACACCGATGATGATAAGGACACAGCTGGGCCTCCCTCCTCCGAGGCACCCGTGGCGAACCCTGGAGACATGCCTGCAACAACTGGGTCAGTGGGGAGAGTGGTCTCCCGCGGCCCACAGATATGCGGCAAGGTGGCACCGAAGATGCTCGTCCGAGCAGGTTGGAGATGCGCCAGATGCTACAAGATCAAGAGCCAATGTGAGCTCACTGGATGCTGGCCCGACTTCGAGCGGCAGTAAAGTAGATCGTTGCATCCAGCAACCAAGGCGGCAAAATCAGGACCGAACGCAGCTGCACTTTTTAGCTCATCTGCTTGGACCTTTCGCCTTGAACTTCAGTCTGCATACTCCAGTCCTGAGCTTGGCGACTGCTGTCGCAAATCTCATCAAGCACTGGTACTGTGTTCTCTGTTTGATAGCGAGCTACATATATCCGACCAGCCGGAGCCCCAGCCCGGACCTAAGCCCACACGACGAGACCTACACACGTAACAGATATGTTTCGAGCTGCCCCGGTCCCAAATCCGGGGACAACTTCCCTAGAACCAAGCCATGTGGAGTCCAGGTACTACATTGGCATCGGCGACTGCTCTTCGGGGCTCTCGTCTTAACTCAACTTCAGGCAGCAAGGGGAGTTGGAGAATCGAGGGTTGAGACCCACACCAGCGGGGTCTCGGGAACGGGATGTTCACCACCAGGTCTTACAACACCGACCCGTGAAGGCGCTGGCACAGCTACTCCATACAATGCCCGATCCCCAGATGCTCTTGTGTACCCGTGGAGTGCTAAAAGAGCATATCGTCGAGCTCGCGCACGAGCTGCTAAAGGCCCCACCATGTACAGAGGTTCCCTGTGCAGTGCCAGTGAACTGCAAGCACAGTACGGCAAACCACTGCCCCCGCGCGAGCCCAGATCTACTTCGACAGCACAGCAAGGGAGCCGTGGTCGGCCCCGCACCACCGCCAGGCACCCGGCCACTCGGGTTCAGGTTCTTACTTTCAATGTGTCTGGCTTGTCCAGTGCAATGTGGCAGGAATTTCAGGCCTGGCTCAGTACAGCTGAAGCACTGCGATTTGACCTTATTCTCCTTCAGGAGACTCATTCGACCAGCTGGTCAGACTTCACCTCAGGTAAGTGGCACTGTGTTGGCACACCCATTGCCGAAAAAGACAAATGCTCAGGTCTAGCGACACTTGTGCATTCGAGGCTGGGCCCCTCCGAAGCTATACAGTGCAAGACGTACTTGAAGGGACGGGTCCATCACACCAGGACCCACCAGCAATTCGGAGCAATAGACGTGATAAACGTCTATCAGCACGTCTGGCGCAGCCACCACACAACGGCCCAGAACCAAGCAGCCAGGACCTCAGTGTATCGTGCGATTAGGGCAAGCCTTAGGTTCCTGCCCCATGCGACACACATGCATTCTAGGCGGGGACTTCAATGCAGAGGTTAGTGAACTCACACCACATGTTGGCAGAGCTCTCCTGAAGAAGCGGGGGCATGACGGAGACAAGGACGCAGGCGAAGGCCTGCCGGAGCTCCTGCATCTGTCTCCTGAACACTTGGCACGGTAGGAACAAGGCCACCAACCTTACAAGTGGGGCCCTTAGCCAGATAGACTTCGTTGCCGTTCGTGTACAATGGGCAGATCGACTGGCTAAGCAGAGCGACTCTCTACCAGCATGCCCCGTCGGAGCCTGGAAAGCCAATCGGCACTTCCCCGTACAGGCCTCCATCAAACTGGTGTCACCTTGGCACCTGATTCGGCAGCCGAAGCCAGCCGGTGCACTGATTGACAAAGCTGCCATGCAAGACTCGATCGCTAGGCAGGACACCCGGGCCCAACAACTCCGATCTCAGGTTGCACACGACCTGTCTCAAATCCCAGACGCATTGAGCCCTGGTGAGCTTACAGTCAAGGTAGACAGTATCCTGATTCGAAGAGCTGAACAGATGTACCCAGCCCGAGGCCGGGAAGACCGACGCGTAAGCCAAGACCCCCAATTTTCTCTTTTAACCAAAGAGCTGTGGAGTCTTTACAGGTCGTATCGGTCCATAGGCAGATGCAATAGGCAAAACATCCTTCGAAAATGGCGGTTGTGGACCCAGTTTAAGCGAGCATCCAAACAGCTGCGGGACCGAGCCAAGACGATCAAACGACAGAAGATCCAAGACATTATGTGTGAACTGGAGCTGGCGGCCAAGCGAGGGGACCAAGGAAGCACCTATGCTGCCGTTCGCAGACTGGCCCCCTGGAAGCCAGTGGCAAAGCCCAGCATCCGTGGGCCGTCAGGCGAGCTCCTCACGCCAACACTCCAGTTACAGGCTCTTACGGTGCACGCCCAGGACAAATTCTGCAAGGGCACTGACTACCGACCGACAGGTGTGCTCCTGGAGGGTCTCGCCATCACGAGTGATCAACTTCAGTCTGCCCTTAGCAGGTTGCCGATTCGGAAGGCAGCGCCGCCGGGAGCGGCACCGTCTGCTTTATGGAAAAACAGCGCCGAGGACCTAGCCGAGACCTTCCTTTACCCGGTCACCCACATGTGGAGCTCAGGTCAAAATGGAAGTGCACCCTCCATCTGGAAAGACGCCAATATGGTCTGGATGCCGAAGCCCAATAAGGATCCCAGCCTGTTAGCCAATCTTAGACCCATTGGGTTGGTACACCCCATGGGCAAATCCATCTGCACCCTGCTTAGGTCCCGACTGCTGCCCGTCCTCACACAGGCATTGATTACACGACCGCAGTTTGCGTATGCCAAAGGCAGATCCACTTTGGACGCCTTGTTGCGAGCACATGGGCACCTCACTCGGACACGCCAGGAGATCGAAGCTCAGCGCACATCCATTTATGCAAGACATTCAGGCCAGGAGCCCAAATCTTGCTTTGGAGGCATCTGCTTCAGCTTAGATCTCAAAGGTGCTTTTGATGCGGTTCCGAGGCACAGATTGGCCGAGAGTCTGTCCAGACTGCAGGTGGAGCCAGATCTAGTACATCTCATCATGCAACAACAGCACCAGTCACAGTATTGGACAAGGATCGGAGCCGATACCCGGCCCGTAATGCCCACCCAAGGCATAAAGCAAGGTTGCAACATCGCGCCCTATTTGTTCATTGCGTGTACCATCCTGCTCATTGATAAAATCTGTGAGAGCACACCAGACCGATGGACTGAGGATGGACTCACCTGGTACGCGGACGATGCCTTCGCCACCTGGACGATCCAAGATGCTGCAAGCCTTCGCCAGGCGCTAGGGGACATCCAGCTTATTATTGCAGTCCTTGAGGAACACGGCATGGCGATCGAACCAAGCAAATGCGCTGTACTGTACAACCTGCAAGGCAATGAAGTCAAGAAAATCCTCAGGCATGCTAAGGTGAGACGCCAAGAGCAAACATACCTTCTGGCCCGGGAGTCTCCTGAAACATTGGTGCCGATCAAGAAACAACATGAATACCTAGGCACGATCCTGGCCTACAGGGACCCACAGACGAGGCTTGTCACACGCAAACACCGTTATCGCATATGGAAGGCAGGCGTCCAGGCCAGCGCATGCTACGGGTTGCTAGCCACCGGCCTCACCGTCACAGGCCGTACACAACTTCTCGCCATGTCGGCGAGGCAGCTTCGCTCTATAGCAGGTCGCCCAGCACATCTAACGCACGAATCCAATGCTGAGATTAGGAACCTGTTCGACTGTGTCGAGTGGACCGAAGATCTGCTCACGTTGGCTAAGAACCGGCTCGCCGAACTTCGCACACTGCAGGAGACACAACCTGAGAACATTGTTACCAGGCCCCAGGCACTGCAACAGCTGACACATGCCATGGAAACCTTCCAGCAGGTGATTCCGATCGAGCGGCCCAAGCAGGACGGCGTGGAGGGTATAGGCGTGCCGTGTCGGGTTTGTGGGGTTTATTTTGATAACCAGTTACATTCTTTGAACACTTGCAGAAGATATGGCTTTATCGTTCGAAGAAAAGCAACATGACAAAATGGCTCAGAGAACTGAGTCCAATTTTGATTTGTTGATTTAGGGCTTTGCTTTTACACTACCTTTTTATGAACCATCATTTATACATGCTGTGAACCAGTTGAAAAAATATATCTGCCCGGTGCAGCTTGACCTCTCGAAGGGGCAGGAAGCCCTGAATCGGGCGAGAGTTTTATTTGAAATACCCACCCTCTCCACCCTAATTGCTTCGTTGAAGTGCAGAGATTGCATCAGGGTTGTGCTACCACAGGAAGCTTTGGACTTCAGTTTGAGGACACTCAGGTATGCTTTGTGCATCAGACCCGGTTCGGGTCTTGGCTCTCTGCTTCGCAGTACTTCGGCCTTGCTCGTCTTCGGCTGGCAGGCTGTTTACTAAGGTTCAGATTGTGAGCCGTGCACGGCTTGAGAGTGGCTACTTCTCCTTTCGGAGGGGACGAAAAGAGTCTTGTGTCTCACAGGACCGACAGTTCGAAGATATCTGCCGTGTGCGGTACTTGCTACCCCACCGTGTGAAAATAGCGTCGAGCTTTGAACTTCTTGCATGTGACATGTGCGAGTGCAAGCATTCACCCCTGAAGGTTCAAACATGATAGATATCAAAACACAAAGCACGATCTTTGAACGATAAGACTAGCGTTCGCAAGCACCTTAGGCGAAAACACCCCGAATTCCAGAGGCCAGAAATCAAGTTCGACCCGGCCGAACATGCCATTGGAGGCCTGCCGCAGTGTGCCGGATGCAAGCACAAGTTCCAGAGTTGGCAGGCGCTTAAGACCCACATTGAAAAAGGTCAATGCCACCAGCAGGGAGAGGACAACCCGGAGCCGAGCACCGGCCCTGCACAGACTACAGCCCCCCCTCCGGTAAACCTCACCCCGGCAGCCCAGGCCACAGAGGAGCAGCCACGATTGCCACCGCATCGAAATCTTAAAGTCGCGGACTTGATTCGTGACCAAGGGTGGGAAGCCCTGGTGAACAGCGAGCATGCAGAGGACTTAAAACAGCACTGCTGCATTTGTGCCAGATGGATGGTTGACACAACGTCCATCAAACGACACATGCGATACTCCCATCCTGAAATTTGGAAGCAGGTCTCGGAGCGGCTCGAAAGCACCTGCTCTGTCTTCAAGCCCCGGCTCACGCGAGATGGTATCTGCCCGTACTGCCAACGCACCTCCTACAATCGTCACTTTAAGCAGTGCTGTGTCATAGTTCAGTCTGCGATCCTTGGACTCATTCCCAGCCATGGCGACAACACAGGAACAGATCCAGATGTTCGGCTACCTGCTGCCGGGTCTGAGCGAGTCCAACAAGCGACCTCCAGCAACGCCGCAACAGCAGAACAACAAGGGAGACGAGTCCGGCAAAGGCGGGGGCAAGAGACGACGCACACGCCGAGGACAGGGGGGACAGGGGAGCCGAAACTCGGCCCCAGCGGAGGCACTGACGAAGGACGGCGGCAGGCTCCTCAATCTGATCTCGCGCATCCTGCTCCAGCACGAGGACAGCATCAACGCCGCAAAGATGGATCGGGGCTTCACGGTCTTCATGGCCCAGACGGGACCGGCAGGACTACTCACCAGCCTCTACAATGCAAGTATCGCTTGGAATCAGGTCAAGGACAACGAGCCGGCGAAGATCACGAAACCGCTACGGATCACACTGCTAACCATGATGATCGCGGAGCTCAAGGTACGCCTCCAGAATCTGGAAAAGAAGCAAGAAGCCAAGCAACTGGCCATCAGTGCAGGATGGCTCGACCAGCAAGACCGGCTTCTGTACCAAAAGTGGGACGCAGAGAATGCAAAGCTGGTACCTCATTCCACGATGCCGGGCCTCGTGACGACAGAAGTGATGCAAACCTTGACGGAGATCGAGCCGCTCATCCTGGAATCCTTGGTGCTGCGATTCCATGCGCCGCGAAAGATCAAGCCCACACCGGAGACGGAGAACAATTCGGTTTTCAAGTTGGAGGTTTCTCTCAGAAGCACAGAAGCGGATCAACTTTACCAGAGCCTCGCGAAGCTGGAGAACAATGCAGTATGGCAGCTCATAGGGTGCCAGCTCAGAAAGGACGGAATGCGCCGATCCAACCCAGTGCAAGAGCTGATGAAGCTGCTCACCCAGGAAGGCCGGCCACTAATCATGTACAACACTTGATCTTGCAAGCCTCCCTCCACAATAGCTCCAACACGTGCTATCTCAATGCCTTTCTGCGTGCACTTATGTGGCAGGTGACAATGATGCAGAGTGAACTTGCTTTGCCTCAGGCTTGGCTAAATGCCATTAGTAAAGCAGAAACCAAACCGCTCGCGCTTCTCAGGTTCCACCTGCTGGGGTGGGGACAACCACATGTGCAACACGATGTGGCTGAGCTTGCATCGCATCTGCTTCGAAGCCTGAGCTGGGTACCCAGTGTAGTTTCGTGGTGCCGTCGAGTGCAGGTGGACGGGGTCTACCAACACCTGCAGCCAATGCAGGACTCCCGATTGTTAATCCTCGATCCCGCCACTGGTCTGCAAACACCGATTCTACAGGAAACGATTACCTCCTGGCACGGGGTCATCGCGGTGCAGGCACTTATTGAAGCGCCACAAATGCTGTGGATCCTATTGCCGAGGTTTGTGCAACACGGAGCACGGACTCTGAAAGCTAAGCAACCAATCCACCTGGATACCCAACACCGTTGCATCAGCATACCGGTGTTTGCATCAACCGATGCCTCGCGGGATGACTCAATCAGGTGGTGTGCGGGTGAATGCAGTGATCTATCACCTTGGTGCAACAGTCAGTGCCGGGCATTATCGCACCATGCTGTTCCACCCGCAGGCAAATGGGGGCTGGCACACCGATGACGGCAAGCCAGCTGCCTGGTGCAAAGCAGTGCCCAAACAAGTAGAAAAGAACTGCTACCTGGTGTGTGCAACCAAGTTGGTCAACAGTGAAGGGCTGTGACGCAGCTAGGGTAGTTTTGGCAGTCTTTTTTGGGTGCCGTTCTTCGGCCCCATACAGTACAAGTAGGGTCAGCGCTCAGTGCGCTGGAGTTCCGTCCTGAGTAAGACATTCGTGTCCTCAGGATACGGGGTAGGGAACACTTAGTTGCTGCCACTGAGCAGCCGTGGCTAAAGGTCACGTAGTTCGCTAGACAGAGAGACACTCGTCTGCGGTTGAAAGTGAAAAAAGTGACAAGCCGTCCCGCGAGCTTTGTGAATCCCTAGAAATCAATGGAACAATGCTTGTCGCTGACGACGCCTCTCAGGCGCTTAGCGACTGCATCGGTTTCCTTGGTTAAATTCCTTGGGGCTCAATAGGTTAAAATGGGGGAGTAGCTTGCAGTGTAGCACGCCGCCTGGCTGTGCTCCTTCAGGAAACTTGCTCGGCTCGCAAACTCGGCTCCCTTGCAGCAGTGCCTAACCGTGCAGCTACAGCTGCTGTGTTACTCCAACTTGCAGTGCGGCAGCTTAGGCTGCCTTCGCGTGTACCGTACGAGCTTGCACTCTCAACGAGAGTGCTGGACGACTTGTTGCCCACAGTCACCACGAGAAAAAAGAGTGAGACCTTCCGAGCTGCGTGTTTCAGGTTTAGAGTTTAGTCGTGTTGCGCTTTGCACCTCTACCCAACCCTAAGCTGCAGCAGTTTGGCTCGAGGTGGCTCTAACTTGAACAGTTAAGCGTGTTGGCAGCGCTCCGCTGCTAGCGCCTTAAATGTGAAAGTACTTTCCGAACTCTTTGACTTGTGTAAGGAATAGAATTTGGCCACCTCGAGTTTTAAGTTTTCCCTTTTAGGCTGCTTGCCCTTGGCTGGTGAAACTTTGCAGATTGCAGCTTGTGTTCTTGACCAAAGGAATGCTCAGCCAACCGGCTGCCGTTGGCTTCAAGTTTGAGACATGCATTACATTTGTGAAGCCCCTATGACCTAACTCTAGGATTTGCGGAAATAATATTTTGCAAATAAAAATGCAAAAACCAATGGGTCCCAAAATGCGATCGAACCCCAAAAAATGGGTTCCAAGTGTCCGGTAAATGGGTCCGAAAATGGGTCCGGCTCCAACAAGGGGTCCAATAATGGGTCCAAAAATGGGTCCAAAAATGGATCCGGACAGATTTCCGGACCCATTTCCGGACCCATTTTTTCTGCATTTTGCTAGGGTTTTTGCAGAAACTAGCCTCCCGGACCCATTTCCGGACGCATTTCCGGACCCATTTCCGGACCCATTTCCGGACCCATGCGAAACCCATTTCCGGACCCATTTCTCGACCCATTGTTTTCGCATTTTGGAACCCATTTGTTCCGCAAATGTTTCGCAATAATATTATTTCCACGAATCCTAGAGTTAGGTCATGAGGGGGCTTCACAACATTACATGCTACCGCATGGCATTGCACAGTTCCATGACATGGAAGTTGCATTTGCGCTAAAAATTTTTAGTTCCCACCCGCCCACCCTGGCAAAGGGGGAAGTAGCTTGCAGTGTAGCACGCCGCCTGGCTGTGCTCCTTCAGGAAACTTGCTCGGCTCGCAAACTCGGCTCCCTTGCAGCAGTGCCTAACCGTGCAGCTACAGCTGCTGTGTTACTCCAACTTGCAGTGCGGCAGCTTAGGCTGCCTTCGCGTGTACCGTACGAGCTTGCACTCTCAACGAGAGTGCTGGACGACTTGTTGCCCACAGTCACCACGAGAAAAAAGAGTGAGACCTTCCGAGCTGCGTGTTTCAGGTTTAGAGTTTAGTCGTGTTGCGCTTTGCACCTCTACCCAACCCTAAGCTGCAGCAGTTTGGCTCGAGGTGGCTCTAACTTGAACAGTTAATCAACACGTATTTTCTGTGGCAGCGCCACTTTTGCATTTCCAGTTATCTATAGACCATGTTCCTGGATTCCGGAACACTATTGCTGACGGGTTGAGTCGTGCTGCCGACCCGTTCACACTTGGCCTCTGCCCTGCTGATGAGGTGATCATTTTTTGGAAGCTTTTGGCTTCCCCTCCTCGTCCGAAGTACTACCCGGCCGAGGCTCGCACCGGCATCAATTTTCCGGCGTTGGACTTCTGACTTTGGCTGGATATTCCCCGAAGCGGGGAATGCCATCACCTAGTGTTGTTGCCTACCTTTGGCTGTGCATCCATTAACGTCCTTCCCGTTTGCCGGTTCCGATATCGGACCGACCGGCTTACCGAGTACAGATCCGTAGTTTTCCTCTCTGCGGCTTACCGGTTATATTGAGTTTCTTTTGATCCGGTCACCGCCCTGGATCTGCTGCGGTATTCAGCCATCCGGAAACAGGTGCGGATCTTACCGCTCCTGCCCGCATTTAGTGCATACCGAACGTAACGATCCAGTGCTAGCGGAAGAACGGCTTCTCGACTGGTCGTAATGTGTTCTTCCGCTAGGTCGCAACGGCAAGTCGTAATCGCCGCAGCCGCTCGACTTATGTGCAGCCGGTCCGCCTTCGCCGACGATTTGCACTAGTGATTTCCTCCACCGTCCCCTTTTTCCGTCTTGGATTTACCTGTCCCGGGCCAATTCTGGATTTGGAGTGTGAGCTGGACTTTGCTCCTGCACTTCCGTAGGCTGTGCATCCATCAAAGTCCTTCCCGTTTGCCGGGTCCGACCGTTGGCCTATCGGACCGACCGGCTTACCGAATACAGATCCGTAGTTTTCCTCTCTGCGGCTTACCGGTTATACTAAGCTATACTTGATCCGGTCACCGCCCTGGATCTGCTGCGGTATTCAGCCATCTGGAAAAAGGTGCGAATCTTACCGCTCCTGCCGGCATTTAATGTATACCGAACGTAATGGACCAGTGCTAGCGGAAGAACCCCTACGTAATATGTACATTGAGGGCCTTTTGTGAGTTGTCATATTTGGGTGTTATTGTTAGGGCATGGATTACTCTCTTGCCGGAACGATTGGCTGAAAAGATGGCTTCGCGTGTGTCAAAAACCTACAAGGAGACGTCTCTGAAGAGCGAGTTGGGGCTCTAGTGTTGTATGCGTTTCTGCAAAACTTGGTACGCATGTGCGCACACACGTATTTCCTTTTGCGCACCAAACTGTTTTCCTTTTGTAGTGTACGTATGGCCAGGTATGTAAAGTTGCTCACATGGTGAAGTGCATATATCTGCAGGCGTTCGAAAGATCACAGAGAAAATTTCATGGTAGCGGAGCGCTAGTGCGCTCTTCGGACCTTTGAGGCCCGTAGCAGGTTCCTGTGTAGCTGGTAGTGCCCACACGTGTAGTGAGGCCCCTCTCTTTGCCGCCATTACTTCTGAAGCCTCTGTCCAGACGGTTGAGTCTGGGTTGACCCTTGATTGGGATCGTCCTGCAAAGCTCAGGGCACTCAGAGAGCGTGCCATTGAAGGTTACACTGAGCTTCAGCTTGAGAAACCTCGTACGCCATCATTGTCTGATTACTCGTTTGGCAAGAGGCAGGTTCAGCTGAGGTTGGAGCATCAGCGCAGGCTTAATCAGTTGTCAACAGCGGCAGAGATAATTGCATACGCGTGCAAGCTATTGTCTGGAGACCAGAGCTTGCTTGAGGCTTTCTTGAGGGACTCTTACGAAGAGGTGCTTAGAGCGGAGGAGCCCGAGTCAGCGCTAGCAGTTGTCCAGGAACCGCAATTGCCACTGCGCGCCTTCGCGCGTTTGAGTGTGAGCCGTGACGTGATTGATCTTGAGGACAGCATTTCAGGTGCCGAGCCATCGTCGTGCAAATCATTGCCAAGCCCCAGTGTTGGGGTAGCCCCTTCTTGTGTTCGAGATGGCGAGCCCAGCGAGCCCAGGCCAGCTAGAAGCAGGTCAAGGTGATGCAGCCATGTCATTGCAGGAGGCAGTTCAGCATGCACCCCAGGGGTCTGCAGATCAACAACCACAGGTGAGCGTGAATGATGTGACTCAGCTTGCAGCTCTCGTGCAGGCTGCTTCGAGTGCAGCTGCTAGTGCTGCCAGTGCTGTAGCGCGCATGCAAGAGCAGAATGATCGCGGTGGTGAGCGTCAGTACTCAGGGTACACGGATGCATCAAAGGTCTTGAAATATCCTGAAGGCTTCGGTGGAGGTGATTCTCACGAGGCCGACCTTGCTCGCTGGCAGGAGTTTTCGCATGGATTCAGGTCGTGGATCTTGTATGCTGAGCCAGCTTTTGAGAGTGAGCTGGATATGATTGAGAAACATCCCGATGTTGTGATCACATTGAGTGAGATGGCTCGCGCCACTGGTGTGCGTGCCCGCAGGCTCTATGCGATCATGTCAGGTTTGCTGAGAGGCAGGCCACTAATGATGCTCCGAGCTGTAGAAGAGCATAATGGGTTTGAGCTTTGGCATCAACTCATTGGGGTTTACGCCCCCCGCACACGTGCTCGTTCCCTCGCGCTCTTGAGTGCGTACATGGGCTATCCAGGATTCGTGAAGGAGCGCAGCATCCGCGAGCAAGTGAACTCCTTGGAACGCATCTCTGAGGAGTACCAGAAGGTAGCAGGGAGACCCAGAGCCTCCGATGTTAGATTAGGGGTTTTGGTAAGGGTTCTTCCTAGCCATTTGAAACAACACATACAACTACAGCTTACAGAAAAGTCTAGCTACGAGCAGATCCGCGAAAGTATCCTTCAATACGAATCAGTTACCACGACTTGGACGGCCCATCGTGTGCATGTTGAGCTGGGGACATCAACCTCCAGCGACCAAGGACCTCAGCCAATGGACATCAGTCGTGTCAAGGGCAAGGAAGGCAAAGGGAAAGGTGACAAGGGTAAGCCGTATCGTCCTTATGGCAAGGGCAGCTATGATAAGAACAAGGGCAAGGACAAAGGAAAGGGCAAGCACAACAAGGGCAGCCCATGGAACGGCAAAGGCCCCCAGCATGGTGGCTGGGATGGAGGCAAAGGTCGTGGCAAGGGTGGCAAATCGCCCAAAGGCAAAGGCAAAGGCAAAGATGTGTGCCTTAATTGTGGGCGGCCCGGTCATTGGAAACGTGACTGTCCGCAGTTGAGGCAGCTAGGTGAGCAGCCCACGCAGCAGCCGCAACCGCAAGCATCAGCAGGTGCCGGGCAGCAAGGTCAACAAGGTCAGCATGCATCAGGTCAGGCAGCAGGTGGAAAAGGTCCTGGGGGCCAGCAGACTGCTGTGCGCAGAGTGGCGTTTGGAACTCCACTTCGCTACTCCGCTACTCGTTGTTGGACAACGAGCCGATTCCCAGCTTGACTGTGTACGACCTTCTTCTTCTTCCTTCACCGCGAAAGAGGGTTCGCGTTGTGTCTTGGAGCAGCAGCTTAGCTGCCGGCGTTGATACGCGCTCATGTGGCCTCCTGAGCAACCTAGACTATGTCTCTCTGCCCTGTCTCCACTGTAGCCGGCTCTCCCGCCCCGTAGGGCCATCTGAGCAGAGAAATCCAGCTTGCTGGGAACAGTATGAAAAGAAAGACAAGATAAAATAGAGAATACACGTGAGAGTAGGTTGTAAAAGGCAGAGAGACGGCAAAAGTGTGCTTAAAAGACTTGTCGCAGTAGCAGCTTTCAGCTATGTTGCACTGTTCGTGTGAGAAAGAACACATATGAGTTGCTGTGAACGATGCTGGCATCTCGGGCACCCGGCTCGCTGGCTACGCTATTATCATCCGTAAGATACATGATGCTGGAACGCTGCAGGAAAGCTGTGCGATAATGACCGCTGGTGGTCGTGGCTCCCAGGTGGAAGACAACAGCTGCCGTGTCGTATTCAACCCACTCTACGCTGCAGTCGTGGGAGCAAAAGGAGGGAAACCTTAGCCTAAAGGGTGGGTGTATTGGTATGTGCAGCTTTCGACCACGGTCGTCAAAGCGAGCTACTTGCAGGATCAGGATAGGCAGATGGCCATCCACCGAAGCGAGCGTGCGATCCTGTTCATTCACTCTTTGGTGGTGCCATTGGTTGACAAGGGCTTGCAGCGTGACCTGGCCTGCCGCGGCTACGGTCGTCAGAGAGGCGGTAAGAAGCAGCGGCAACATCCGCCCAGCTTCCACAACCTGAGAGGACGCAGTGGGGGTACAAGGGCTAAGCCTAGCCTCCCAATTACCAACCAGGCTTGACCGGATGAGCTTGGGGCCTATGTGGTGCAGAAACTCTGCAGCATCCTGCTGGCCCTGTCGGGGCCATCGAGGCAAGCAGGCGCACCACTCCGCAATGCGCCACAGATGTATTACCCGGCCTTGGCTTGTGAACACCTTTTGAAGTGCAAGCCCCAGGCGAGGATCCGGCGGATCAGGCTGTAAGCCTGCTCGTTGCCATGTCCACATGTGGGCAAGAATGGTGGAATTACTGTAGCAAAAGTTAGAGCTGTTGCCTAACATGATGCTCAAAATGTTGCGAGCCTCACTTACAACCGCTTCGCTGCTTCCTCCACGGCTTTCTCCAGCGGTCCCCTGCCCAGTTTGCTGGGTCTGACCGTGCCGCCAACAAGATGCCAAACTGCGTTGTATGACATCCGTTCGAATGCCACGTAGACTTCCTGACTTTCGCGGCAGCGGTTGTGGATCTCGAGCGTGAAGGGAACCACGTCTGACGCCATGTTGGGCGTCAGCTTTCTCAAGGCATGGAACCTCAAGATGACTCGGGGAAAGATGAGGTGGTTCTTGATCAGCATCAGGTACGTTTTGGCCTGCGCCAAGGTGAGGGGCTCCTGGGTGGACTTCTCGTGCCGGCGGAGCTCCCCGTTCCACTTCAGGTAGAGGAACTTGTCTCCCTCCATCAGGCCCAGCTTCTCCAGGCGAGCCAGGTCCTCCGTGTTGGATTCCAGGGCCGATACCCGTTCCAGGAGAGCTTGAACGAGGCAATGAACCAGGGTGGTCCTCAAGGTGGCGTTGATGCTGTTGGGGTCCGCCTGCTTCATCGCGTGCCATTTCTCCGCTGCCTGGTAGAGGTCGGTGACCACTGCCCATTGTTTGGCCTGTGTAGCATCCTCTTCCGGCAAGTGAGGCTGCATCGTGGTCTTGAGAAAGACCATAAACCCCAGGTCCATCTGCAAGTAAGACAACGTGTCGGCTTGCCTCAAAACCAGGCGAACCAGCTCGCGAACGAGCTCCCGGAGTTCGCGCTCCCTCTTGGTCTCGACCTCCACTTCTTTCTTCCACCACTGGTGGCCGTTTCCTCGACGAGAAGAGGGCTGCCATTCCTTCTCGCGTCGCTGGCTTGAAGACCTGACCGGGCCCCTTGTCTCGGCCTCTTCGACCGCCTTGTTGCTGTCCTTGTCCTGGTCGGTCTCCTGAGGTCCAAGGCTGTTGCCGTCCCCCTTGCCGCTGGCCTTCTGCCACTTCTGTGGTGGCTCCCGTGCCGGTGTGCCGCTGGCCTCCGGAGACGCCCTTTTGTCCGCGTCCTTCGTGTCCATGTGATCCGCCCCCGTTGGCGTCTGCGGTGCCGTCGAGAGGGCCGATCCCGGTGCAGGCAGTGCCGAGAAGAGGTTCCCCGGAGACTTGACGTAGCCCCCGAACTGTTGCAGCTCCTGGGCTGCCCTCATCAGCTCCTGCTCGTCCTGGACGTGGTCGGACATGGTCGCGCAGGGTTTGCTGACCTGAGGACGATAGACTGCTGAATTTATGCAATAACTGTCCGCATGTCCAGAGCACTGGGCATGCACGCTGATGGGCCTGAGGAGTTTGCGTGTAGCTTTGGCAGCACCAACGGCACGGCTGTCCTACTCCTCCCCTGCTGGAAGCCCACTGTTTGACAGCTTCATCTGCTTCTCGTATGTCAGGGTGCTGCTTGCATGCATGTCTTGCCACATACATGCTGGTGCTACACTTATAACGGCAGATGGGACAGTGTCCCTTATTGATTTCCGACCTGACCAGAGCTCGGAGTGCAATGACATCGCCTGCAGTGGCCGCGTCCCGAACTTCTTTTTGCGCAATTCGCGGCTGCTGTGTTTGCAAATCTGTGCTTTGGCCTAGTGACTGCTGCTTGGAGACTTCCGGCCCGCCTCCCGGTGCGGACACCCCATTAGCAGAGGGGGCCGGATCTGGCCCAAACTCTGGATTTTGGCTCCAAATCTGGACTTTGGGCCCGAAGTGGCTGGTTTTGGGCCTGATCTGGCCCAAACCCTGGTTTTGAGCTCCAAATCCTGACTTTGGGCCAGAAGTGGCTTGTGTCTCCTGGGAAAAATGCATCACTGAGCACGCTGCTTGCACAAAGTGGCCGCAGAAAGCTCGCCAGCTGGAGAATTGCTTGCTGCAAAAAGTGCATTCCGGCCGGCCGTCACGTGCATACTGCATGAACTCGTTGGATCTATAGGATCGGGAAGCATAGCCCTGTTTGGTTTTGGCTTGGCTTTGCTCCGGATGGGACTTGCCTATGTGTGTTCTAAGGGCATGTAGGCTGCCATACGTGACCCCGCATATGTGACATGTGGAAGCCTGCCGTAGCATGTGCGTCACCTCGGTGAGCGTGCCCGTCTGGGAGTGTGCCTCTGCGCTTTCAAGGCACTGCCAGTTCTGATAGAGCAAAGCTTCCCAGCGCTTCTGCACCTCCCTGGGCTGGAGATGAGAGAGACTTGCCCGCGCCGTGCAAATTCGATTGCTCATCAGCGTATGCAAAACCTGGAGAGGATCTTCAGACCCAATCCGACGCATGAAGGTCTGGTTGGACTCGTGTGTAATGTGTGCTGGGCTACGGGTCACTTGCCGGAGCTGTTTGATGACATGTGTGCGAATTTGCCCGGCGCTCTGTGCATCAAACATCAAAGTAGTGTGGCCGTAAAAGAGCACTGAACGTACGCAGGCTGTCCAAAGACGAATGCGAGACTGCTCTGGCAAAGACTGGCTGATAAGAGTGCGGTGTAGTCTGTGGAATGCATGCCAAGATTGCTTGATTCTGTATGTCACCGTGCTGCGCTCCCAGTTGGAGTATCCTAGCTTGGTGCCTAGATACGTGTGCTCTTTTCGGAGTGGCACTTGGAGAATGCCTGCCCGCGTTGGGATGCGAATGCTGCGTTCCTTCTTGCTGACTGTGATGAGGTCCTTTGTGGCATGTGTTGTCTGTGTGCCTCCTAACGCAAGGATAATGACAGTCTTTTCCACTGCAATGAGCATGCCAGCAGAAATGAGTTCATCCAGGAGCTTGCCGGCTTGGATGCAAGCATTACGCAGCTGTAACCCTGAAAAGATATCCCATGAAATGTGGAAGTCATCGGCATACGACCTTGACGAAGTTGATGATCATGAGTGCTCGGATGGAGTTGAAACTTACGATGCTTGGTATGATGATGGTGACACATACTCGTATGATGAGTGGCAGCAACACTCGAGTGGTTGCAGCGCTGGACATGGTGTCCGGATGATCAGGTGTGCTCTGGATGATGGCCATGATGAGTGCCGGTCATCAAACCTGAGCCTCGAGGACCAGTATGACTGTCTTGAGGCTGTGAATGAGATGTGTTTGGGCCGAGGCCCACAGGCCAGAGCCGTTACGCATGATGAAGTGGACATTATCCTCGACTCAGGTGCCGATGTTTCGGCCCTTCCACTTCGTTTCTCGAGTGTTGGAGTGAGAGATGACGCTGCAAGCAACATGCGCTACTCAGATGCCCAGGGAAACCCGCTGCGTGTGCGGGAGTTTCGCATAGCTGAGGTGAGGATCGGACCTTGCCGATTCTATGAGCGCTTTGCCCTGTCAAATGTCACGCATCCGCTGATCTGTTTGGGCAAGCTGTATCGTGCCGGCTGGTTTGTGCGGCCTGAGAATAATGTGCTGAAGCTGAGCAACGATGCTCAATCGGTTCCAATCGGCTATCGTCACCAGTCTTTCTGTGCCCAAGGAACGATTCGCATGTTGAGCCGTGCTGAGGTTGACCATGTCATGAGCCCGCCGAGAGCTCGAGTGTCCCAGAGCAGTTCAACGCAGTCAGGTCCAGTGTCCCATAGCAGTTCGACGCAGTCAGGTCCAGTGTCCCAGAGCAGTTCAACGCAGTCAGGTCCAGTGTCCCAGAGCAGTTCGACGCAGTCAGGTTCAGTGTCCCAAGCCGATGGTGCCAGGTCAGGTCCAGGTGCAGGAAGTGTGTCCGTTCAGCCAGGTTCGTCACCATTGCAGGTTCGTGCGATCGAGGTCACGCTCGGTACCAAGCTTGCAGGTTTGGAGCGCAACCGTGGATGGGTTAAGATTGCACCTTCATGCTATGTGTTGCATTCTAGTTCTGCGCACCATGTCAACACAACACTCGGTCCGTTTGATGAGTTGCTTTGGAGACGTACCACCCTGTGCCGCAGATCAGATCGCTGGTATCTTGAAGAGTACGGTGAGGATGTCAGTGCACTTGCAGGTGAAGGCCAGTTGGAAAAACTTTTTGACGCAGGTGAGCCGGTTCAGTCATGCCTCACGTTTGCGTGCAACAAGGCTGACATGTCACCTGAGGAGCTTGGCTTTGCGTATTCAGGGGACAACTATGGAGTCGTGTTGCCGGCTCCTGCACCAGCTTCTGCATCCCCAGCCGGGGATGATGGCATGGAGCTATCGCCTCCTGAGGCGCCCGTTGCGCCGCCTGCACAAGCCGTTCAAAATGCAGATGAGCAGCCCCCGGAGAATCCTGAGGGTCAGTTGCCAGCTGACACTGTTGTCATTGAGGGAGTTCGAGTGACAAGTGAGTCGTCAGCCACAGTTCTCAGGGCTGCCTGCACTAGTTTAGGCTTGAGCAAGGCAGGAAATCGCCGTCAGTTGTGGCGCCGCCTAACGAACCACATCAACTCCCAGCAGCTGTTAGTTGACAAACATGTGGAGGCGAATTTGGCGAGTTCAAGGGCTCGATATCCTTCTGCGCCCGCTGTTGCAGCCGAGCCTGATGAGGCTACCAAGGCGCGTCACCGGTTGACGCATGAGCCGTATGAACCTTGGTGCGAAATCTGCATTAAGCACCGGGCTAGGCAGGATGCACATGCCACCTCGGTTCCGCACACCTCTTCAGAGAATGCTGTTATTTCATTTGATTATGGGTTCTTGTCACGGAAGGGCCAGAGTCTCTTGAGCACAAAGCCTGAGGTTGGTGATGAGAGTTTGACAGTGCTGTTTTGTGTAGACCGTGCCAGCAAAGCAGTGTTTGCCATTCCTACGCAAAGCAAAGCCGGTGCCGCCACTTCATTTCTGGTGACTGAAGCAGCTCGCTTCATCTGTTGGCTGGGCCACTCGAATGTCAAGCTGAAGTCTGACAATGAAAGGCCCATTCTTCATGTCATGCATCACTTGCAGCGTGCACTGAGGAGCCTGAACATTGGAGTTACTTTTGAAACGAGCCCTGTCGGTTCGCATGAGTCGAACGGCGAGGTTGAGCAAGCTTTGCAGCGAGTTCGGCAGCATGCGTGCGTGTTGATTTCTCAGCTCGAGGAAGGTGCAGGCATGACAAAAGAAGTGATCAAGGTCGGTCACCCACTCTTCCAGGGGTCGGTGTTGCACGCGTGTTGGCTCTTGAATCGGTTCCGGGTTCAGCAGAATGAAACTGCATTTGAGCGAGTGCGCTCATCGAGCTATGAGGGCCGCATATGCTTGTTTGGCGAGCGTGTGATGGTTTCCTGCAGACTGCCAAGGCCTCTGCTCAGTGGATCTTAAGGGCGTCTGGCTTGGAAAGACATCCAGAAATGATGTGAACATCATAGGCACGCCCGCAGGGATCTATGTCACAAGATCCGTTCGTCGCCTTGCAAATCCATGGGACCTTGACTTGGCCGTGTCAGTTGAAACGTGCGTTTGGGAGCATGGCCTTGCGTCACTTGGTTCGCAGCTTGTTCTGGCAAAGCGTGTTGCTCCACCAGCACCCGTTCCAGTTCCAGTCCCGGCGGAGGTTTCAAGTGGGCCCGTTGTCGCCCCAGGCGAAAATGGTGTTGAGTTGGCAGAGGATGTGGCTGCTAGCCCACATGATGTGGCGGGGTCAGACCCCAGCAGCAGCAACAGCAGTTCGCGTCGGTCGAGTGATGTTGCAATGTCGGCCAATGATTCGTTCATGTCAGTCGCGGATGAAGCTGGAGGTGTTGGCTTCGTAGACAATGGAGCTTCTTTCCGGGCGAGTCGATCCGTGCCGTGCACCAGTATGGCCATGAGGATGAATCACCTGAGCTGTGCTTTGAGTCTGAGCTCGTTGAAGGATTTGAGGATGACGATCTTCAGGACGAAGATTGGGAAGAGCCGGAGGAGGTTGATTTGTCAGAATATGAGAAGCAGCTGATGTTTCCTCGTGATGGGGATGATCCTCCATCCATGCCCCAGGACAGGCTTGATGCGATTGACTTGGTTGCCGAGTTTGTTGAGGTCGAGCGTTTGAAGAAGATTGGAGTCCTGCTTGATCCGAGTACCCTCTCCGGACACAGCCCTGGGGAAGTGAAGCACTTGACAACGCGCATGGTCAAGGACTGGCGTGAGAAGGTGCATCAAGGAAAGCCAATCTGGCTTCGACGTGCAAGGTATGTGGCTCGTGAGTTCGCTTGGCTGTGCGAGCGCTCGGACACTTTTGCCCCAGCTTCCTCATGTCTTCTGAACCGCTTGCTTCCGATCCTCTATGCCACCAGCACCGAGCCTGACAAGTGTTTGGTTGCAGTTGATATATCAGACGCATTCTTGACCGTCGACCAGTCGGTTCCGACGGAGGTGGTGTATCGGCCCACAGGTGGAGGTCCTGAGGTCAAATTTGCTTTAGGCAAGCTCCTGCCGGGGCAGCGTGATGGATCTGAGAAGTGGTATAGTGCTTTTCTTGACCGCTTGAGCTCAAGTTTGGATGTGGAGGCCTGTGAAGCGTACCCCACGCTCTTGAGGACCAAGGCTTTGGAGAGCGTAATGCAGCTTCATGTGGATGACATGTTGTCTTTCACTACATTGAGGTATGCCACTGAGAAGCTCAGGCCCGCATTGCTTGCGAAGTATAAGATCAAGTTTGAGGTACTGCAGAAAGCGGGTGATGTTCTGTGGTTTTTGAAACGCAAGCTTCGGTTGGTTGCTGAGGGCCAGTTGCTGATTAGCCCGCACCCGAAGTACCTCGAGAGGCTCCAGAGGCTTCTCAAGATCCGCTCAGAGGCCCGGAAGAAGGCCCCTTTCCTGAGTGATCTGGAAAAGCTTGATGGCAGCCCTCCTTTGAGCCCTGCGGATTCAAAGCTGTTCAGGTGTTGCATCGGTGTGCTGCTATATGTTGCGCATGACTGCATAGACTGCCAGTATAGCATCAACATGCTCGCATCGAAGATGAGCGCGCCCACTGAATTGAGCATGAAGGGTTTGCGCCACCTGGTGGCGTATATGAACGGCACTTGTGATGAAGGCT
This sequence comes from Symbiodinium sp. CCMP2592, assembly GCA_905221615.1. Classification (NCBI taxonomy): domain Eukaryota; class Dinophyceae; order Suessiales; family Symbiodiniaceae; genus Symbiodinium; species Symbiodinium sp. CCMP2592. Next base: position 53,617 of record CAJNDT010000448.1, read on the forward strand.
TGATGTTGTGCAATCGCGGTGAGCGCGTTGGCCTCCTGGGCGATCACTTTGATCACGATGTGTTGGTAGAGACTTTCAGTGACGCCAACTGGGCTGGAGATCAGGTGAGCCGCAAGTCGACTTCTGCAGGAGTGATTGCAGTGCGAGCTAATGTGCTCACCACAAGCTCGCGCACGCAACGCGTGATAGCTTTGTCTTCAGGAGAATCTGAACTCCTGGCATCAGCCTCTGTGTTGAGTGATGCCATGTTGGTGCGAGAGTGCGTGAAGTTTGCATCAGGATTGAATGAGAGCCCGTGCATTCAGCACCATGTCGACAGCACAGCTGCCTTGGGCGCACTTCGGCGCCAGGGAGTCGGGAAGATCAGACATCTTTCTACACGTATCCTTTGGCAGCAGCTTCTTGTGAAACAGGGCGTCATTGCCACCAACAAGGTTTCTACGGATTATAATGTAGCAGACATTGGGACTAAAGGGTTGAGTCGCGCCCGAACGTTGTTCCTTAAGCATTTGCTGCATGTGTATGATGAAGCCGAAGGTGAATACGTTGGTGAGGCTGAAATGTCGGAGCAGGTTGAGAAGGAGGCGATGAAAGAGGCTGTGAGGCGGTTCCGTCAGTCGCACCAGCGAGCCAAGGTTCCGAAATGGCAGCTTCGACGAATTATGATCGCCGCTTTGCTCTCGTTGCCTGGTGCCGACGCAGTCTCTCCGGTTGATGATACGAACGCCTTGAGCCCCACTTCGTGCTTTGGAAGCTTCGTTGTGCCAATCACTGTCCTTGTGTGTGCCATGCTCCTGCAGGGATGCCGCAGTGAGCAGCAATGGGTCAATGGGTTCAGGTTGTGATTAGCGTAGATTGGTCCGGGATCCTAGTTGCACTCTTAGTCTTAGTTGGTTTAGAGTTGCTGTGCATATGCCTCGGAGTTCCAATGTTTTATCATGTGTTGAGCTCCTGGAGGCAGGTTGATGAATATGCGTGTGAAGCAACTGAGCCAGCTTCAAGTGACGCTTCTGATGAGCCCGAGTCGGAAGGCGAAGAGTGTGCAGCTGATGAGCCCGCAGCCGGTTCTAGCTGTGCTGGTTGTGATCCTGAGTATGGTCCCACGGCAGGGAGCAGCACCGATGAACGAGGTTTTGAGCGAGGGCAGCCAGGTCCTGATGGACCGAGGTCATATGAGCCAGAGCCGCTTGATGGTGACTTCACGGATGTGCAAGCTGCCCCAGCCCCTCTTGCTGGGGATCGTGACGATGACATTCTTGATGATGATGCTCATGATGCGCCCCAGGGGCAAGTTGTGCCAGCAATGCAAGGTCTGGTGCATGTCGACCCACACATGTCGTGGTTCGTTGCCCCGATCTCAGGTCGTAGAGTGCATATCTTCAGGACGTGTCAGGGACTTGCAAGTGCATCGAGAGTGATTCGCATCACTGAACACGAGCGTGCTACGAGATTGCCGTACCGCAATTTCAATGTTTGCTTCTACTGCCGACGCCGTGCTGAGGCACAGATGCGCCGTGAAAGGGATCCACCCCAGATCTATGAGATCGCGTGAATATGTATGATGGGAACAAATCAGTTGCATCTTGCTATCTTGGAATGCACACTTGTGCGATGCTCATGATGACTTGACTTGTGTGCCAGCTGGCATTTCCTTGATGCTTGATTGCATGTCGCGCAGCATCCAGTGCTGCATCGCAGTCGCCATTTTGGCGCCAGTCATATTATCCGGACCTCTATTGTGAAACTCTGAACGCCACAAATCTTGATGATTGTGAGGACCTTGAATATCCAGGTCTAAATCCCTGTGCAGTGGATAGTGAGAGATCCACATCGCTTGAACCAGGTGCCTAAGGTATGAAGGTTAGACAGGCAGAATCATGTTTCACATTGCCGATGCCAATCGTGCATCGTGTACTCGAGGACAGTGGTGGAAACCTGCAGATGTGCTGAACTGTGTGAGCGAGTGCCTGGCCAGTCAGTTTGTGTTGAGCGGCATGTGGTGATTCATGTCCCACGTTTTGTGAAAGTTGCGACTTCATTTAGCATTACGCCGAAACTTTGGCGGGGTGCAAAACTTGGTACGCATGTGCGCATACACGTGACCACATCACTTGTGATTTTCACTTTATTTCCAATTTCACAACGATTGTTGTCTCGTTGAGAAACGATCGTGCATGAACACTTCGGGCGGTTTTTGGGAAACTTTTTGAACCTGATTTTTAACGATTGGGTTTTCATGAACTTTATTCTTTGATGATCAGTTGTCAACATGTCTCCCGCGCACGCTCCTTCAAGCACATGAGTGCAAATTTTTGTGTCTGGGGCCCTTTACGATCCGCTAGCATAGTGTGAGTTCCGGGCCTGATTGCTGGCACTCCCGCGAAGGAAGTGGTTAGTAACCCTGAGCGAAAGTTCGGGTGAAAGCTGCGAGCGGAGTGAGTTGTCGGATAGGGCTGGCGGACACTCCACGACACGTCTAGCTGTGTACGGGTTCCTCTCGAGGCCTTCTTCGTAAGTCTTTCGCGTCTGCCGCTGCATGGGTCCGACTGGCCTCGCAAAGCTGGCTGACTGATGGCTCATGCTTTTATGTGGCTGAACCGGACACTCTGGGATCGGGGCTTTCGTGGCGGCTCTGATTCTCCGGTCAATGATGATCATATGGAGACCGAGTCTGACACGGATGCCAACCGTCGGGCGGACCGGTTTGTTGACTTCGATGGTCGAGCTCCGGCCGGCGCGGAAGATAGAGCACGTCTCCTTGAAGGGCCAGTAACCGGTTATTTGTCTGACATTTTCCAGGATGAGTCTCTTCAGTCAGACCCTGAACTGGACTCGCCCTCGGCTCCTGCCGGCGCGGAAGTTCATGACCACCGTGCTTCATGCGCTATGCCCTCGGAGCCTGGTGACGTTTTGGGTCCGGGGACTGATGCTGCCCGCTGGGCTCGCCTTCAGAGGCTCCAGCAGGAGCGGCAGCCGCTCATGATTCCACTCGGCGATGAGGCTTCGGACGAGGATGCTCCAGGTTCTGCCGGGCAGCATGACTTCGATGGGCGGGCTGTAGCCGGCGGGGAAGCACGTGACCACCATGCCTTGAGCGCTACGTCCTCTACTGCTGGAGACTCCTTGGACCCTGGGAATGATGCTGCCCTTTGGGCCCGCCTCCAGAGGCTCGAGCAGGAGCGGCGGTCATTTCCTTGGAGCTCCGCCTCTGAGCAGCAGGGCTGGATCCGCGTGGTGCGGAATGGCGTGGAAGAGTCCGTGGTCTCCTGGTCTGGCCGTGATACTATGACGGCTCTCACCAATGCGGCGGCTCAGACTTGTGGGTCCCCTTTTGATGCTTGGCAGGTCGAGGAGATCGAGATGCGGCTCCGTTCCTGTGGCACGCGTGCTTCTTTCGAAAGCACCATTGAGGATGCCATGGCCGACAATATGTCTCGTGCTCTTCGACTTCTGCGTTCAGGTCGCTTTGGACGGCGTGTGGCCGCCTCTCGACGGCGGCGCTAATGGTGTTACGCTGCCTTTACCCGGCGTGGCTGAAGTGGTCTTTTGGACTACCCGACTGCTGAATGGCTTCGCCTTGGGCTGGCACCTTCGGCTGCTATGGAGGCTTTATTTTGTGGCCGATCGTCTTCCTGGAACGGTGATGGTCGACTAAACTTCCAGGCCTCCGCTGCTGTAAAAATGTTTTCTTCTGTGAGCGTGCATACAGTTTGACATGTCGGCCTGCATTCATTGTCCTGCCTCATGAGTGATTTGCCGAAGCTGTCATGACAAACTTTCATGTTGTCTGCGCGCCTGCCCAGATGCATCCCAAACCGATGTTCATGTGGCGGGCACTTGCATGGCAACATAGACTGCTCACGCCACTCATTTGTGCTAGGACACTTCGGCGTACTGCAGGTGCTTGTCAACCAGTGCTCTTTTCCAGGCTTTGTGCCGTGCTGCACTTCACATATCCTACGTCACAGATTTGGGATTGCCTTTTGTGCTAGGTTTGTAGCTGCGCATGTCCGCTAGCCCTCGGAGTGACACGACTGCTGTGCTGGACGATATCGAGCCTTCTCTTCAGGGGCTGCTTTGCATTCCAGCGGCGGTTGCCTCTGTGGGCGACTGCCTGTGCGCAGTTGATCGGCATTCGCTTGAGTTGATCTGCTGGTGGTGGCACGCGGACCTCAGGTGGCACTTGCGCGAGTGGTCACCCGTGGATTCGGCAGTTGCCTCTCAAGCCTCGGCGACACAGAGTCCTCGGCCCGCTGGATAGCTGTGGCTTTGCGACCTGGGGTCGCCCTCTTGTGTCGCGCTCTTGCTGTGGGTGCGATACGGGAGCGCTCATGTCTCATTTCGATTTCAAGACTCTGCTTGCTTCTGCTGTTGACTCATGCTCGGAAGCCACTCCTAGGGATAAGCTGCTTCCGTGGGAGTCTGGAGTGTTCAAGCAGATCTTCGAAGGGGAGGATCCTTTGTCTTGGAAGGACAGGTTCGATCTGCCGGACCCACCGGGGTGGGATCATGGCGACGAGGAAACTCTGCTTCCAGCCGAGAAAAAACGCAAGGTATTGGATGCTGATTTCTCGCAAGGCATTTGCTTTACTGTTGTTCGCAAGACTGAAGGATTGAGCTGGGAGGATCAACGGCAACAAGATTCTGACAAGGCTATTGCTCGATGGATTTTCATCATAGTGAAGTGGTCTGAGACGTGTCCTGATTTGTTGGTATGCCAAAGCCTGGATGAATGCACCGAGAAAGATCAAAGGATCAACGTGGTCCAGGATTGGCTGCATCCCAAGGCGCCGAGCACTCTGTTGAAGAGAGCCAATTCGATTATGGGATATCACAAAGTTGTTGGCTGGGGCGACGGGACTTTTCCTTATCGTGAGCAAGATGTGTACCGATACATGTCAGATGCTAAGGCCGGTGGGGCGAAACCGTCACAGCTGAAAGCTCTGCGAGAAGCTATAATCTTCGTGCGGCATGTTTTCATGGTTCCACAACTAGACAGGGTGATTGAAAGTCGTCGCTGTCTGGGGGCGTCGCAGAGGGGGACTGTGAAGCGTGGCAAGAAGAGGGCTCATCCATTCTCCATTCTGGAATTGAAGAAGCTTCACCATTTGCTTGCGGACAAGGATGTTCCAGCTTGGGACCGCACTTTCGCAGGAGCAGTTCTCTGTTGCACTTACATGAGATCGCGTTGGGGGGACTTCCAACATTCAGTCAGCTTTGATATCGAGACGAACGGCCAGGGGGACATCATTTTCTTGGTGTACACTGTTGAGGTGTATAAGACAGTAAATTCCAAGTACTTTGCTGGCGAGCCCGTTAGGTTCATTGCTCCTGGAGTTGGGATTCTCAGTGACAACTGGCTGCACTTGTGGAAACAGGCTCGTGCGGAGGTCGGACGGTTTACATTCTTGCCGCCGCTGCCTACGCCCAATGCTGCTGGCGAGGCCATGGGGTGTTCGGTCTCTTCTAAAGAGATTACTGCTTGGATCCAGAAGGTCTTGGGGCGTGACAATAGCAAGAACACAACAGGACACCTCATGAAGCGCACCTTCTTGACCATGGCTGCAAAGCGTGGGGTTGAGCACCTTGATCGGCTAACCATGGGTGGTCACGCCAACTCGGCGAAGATGGCCGACACTTATGGTGATGACGAGCTGGCACGGCCACTAAGGTTGCTCCTGGCGCTCTTGGAGGAAATCCGCGAAGGTGTCTTCGACCCTGACGCTGGACGTGCGGGGTACATCTTCGGTGCTGGCCTGCGGGAACGCCGGCTGACGGCGGATAGGATGCAGGTCCGTGACCCTACAGCCACAGGTGCCTTCGCAGCTGGCGCGGGGTCTGAGGCCACAAATGGTAATTGCCCTGCTGATCAGTCTGGCAATAGCAAGGACAGCTTAACAGAGCAAGATGCAGCTTCGTGGGACCTCCCGCTCCCTGAGCGGCTCACTGACGATGATTGGAGAGACTTGGGCATCTCTCCTCCAAGCCCAGAGCATACTGCCGCCAACGAGGAGCCGGAGGCGCCCGACATCGGCGATTCGCCAGTACACCCGTGGGACAACTTGATCGAGGAACCTAATGGGAATGCTTCCGGGACGGACTCTTCCAGTTCAAGCTGTTCAGATGAGTCGTCTTCTTCGTCTTCAAGGATCAGTCACGAACCTGAGCGCAAGGTGGGTGTACCGAAGCCCGCCCTAGGCACATCTTTCCTGCAACACAAGCGGACTCGGCTTTTGCACTTGATTTCCGATCAAAATCGGAAGGTTTTGCTGTGCGGCCGCATGGTTGGCGACACATACAAGCCACCAATAAAAATTCGATTTGACTCTTCAGTTTGCCGGAACTGCAAGAAGTTCGCGGCGGATCTGTGAAACGCGCCTCTTCGAAAGACCCAAGTACTCTTCGTGTCTGCATGCTCGCACTGCCGGTGCTACTGTCATGGAAGCCTCTCCGCTTGAGTGTTTTGTGACTCAGACGCAGGGCATCATGTCGCTTGTGGATTCCGAAGCTGCCTTCACCCAGCGATGCCAGGAGGTGAATGCGGGAACCATTCACACGGCTTTGCGTGACAATGGTGTCACGACCTTTGCTAGTCTGGCTTATGCATGCGGCACCCCTCAGGATCGCCCTACGCAGACCGAGCTGGATGCTTTCAGTACTAGGATTCTCGGAGCTGCGCCTCGCTTGGGCGACGTCTCGCTCTTGAAGCGACTCATCTTCGAATCATGCACCTTTGTGATCGCACAGTTGCGCCAGAATGTTCAAGGCGATGCTTCTGAGACCCCTAAGAAACTCCCCCTCGCTGAAAAAGCGGCCAGAGCGGCCGATCAGAAACGCCGCTTGGCGGGGGTCCACATAGAGAGGGACTCCGTTCCATCTTATGCCTTGGTGGATTTGTGCTTCCATATGCTCGAGGTCGGGGTGACATGGATCAGCCCAGGCCGCTGCACGAGTCGCGAAAGCGAGATCCAACTCTCGACCCGCGATCAAACCAAGGTGTTTAAGCTGGAGGATAACAGCTTGAAGGTCGGAAACGAGGGCCCTGATGATGTGGCCTGCTTCGACTCTCCCATACGACTACAGTGGTGTCTTCAAAGGAGAGGCCTTGCACTTGATCAAGCTAGACTTATGTCTTGGCAACAACATGAGAGGTGGGTGCATTGCCTCCTCCACGCACTTACGCGTGAGTGCCCTTCGGGGTTCCACAAGCCGGACATGAACCGCATTGTGCAAGCCGACAGGGAGGCATGGCTCATTCTTGCATCGGAGGTGCCGAGTCTCAAGGTCACAGCAGCTGGCGCGTTTCCGCTTGGTGTTGCACTCGAGGCCCTCCGCACTGACCCAAGAATCACCATGTATCTTATGCCTACTTGGGGCCGGCAGCCTGACGTCAAGATGCCTTTGGATGTCCCGTCCCCACCAAAGGACGGCGAGGGTCTGTCTCGCTCGGCAAAACGTCGGAGGCGCTTGAAGGCGGCGGCGGCACGGAATGCCACGCCGCCTGGAAAGCCGACTTCGACCCCCAAAGGGGCACGTGCCATGCCTGCCGAGTTGAAGGGCACACACCAGAAAACCGAAGATGGCAAGCTCATTTGTTGGGATCACAACTGCGGCGGCTGCAAGCTCAAGACTGACGGTGATCCCCCAGCGTGCCAGCATGGTGTTCATGTGTGTGCCTTCTGTCGTAGGGCTGGTCACTCCTTTCGCAATTGCCGTGCTCGCACTTGGAAGGGCGCTGGTAAAGGCAAAACCAAGGAGTGACTCGTCGCTGCAACCCCTGGCCAGGTTGAGGCTGGACGGATCACTGGCCAGGATGACGACGGGCTGGGATACACTTTTTCTCCCGTGCCGGTGACAGCACAGGACCTTTCTTCTGCCGAATCGCTGGCAGCCCAGTGCCTGAATCTTGGCTTTGCAAGTTTTGCGCAGCTTCGTGAGCTCAGTGCTCGCCTACCGGCGGACTCTGTGGGAGCACCTTCAGGCCAACCTGTTGCTCCTGCGGATCCCAAATCTTTTACTTCTGGAGCCTACGTGCACCACGACAAGAACGGGCTTCGATCCAATTGTTTTGCATTTCCTTTTTCCACACAACTGCTTGCACGCATATTGTCGGCCGAGTTTCCTGATGCCTGTTTTTCTTCGGTGGGCCTATTCTTCAACTTGCGGGCGCCGCTTCATTCGGATCGCAACAATGATCATCGGCACGCCAACCTGTTGCTGCCAGCCTCGCATTTTTCGGATGGTCAGGTTTGGGTGGAAGGTCGCGGGCAGCATCCGTGTCCTGACCTCTCTGCCAAACGCCTTGGTTACCTGCTTGATGTGGCTTCTGGCCCGCAACGGCTGCCCTCAGAGCGTCTCCACACTACATGCCCCTGGGCAGGGGACCGCCTGCTCGTGGTGGGTTTCTGCGTTCGTGATACACAACGACTCTGTGAACGGGACTGCCACTGGCTGCGGGACTCTGGTTTTCCACTGCCCGGCCCTCCCCAAGAACCTGCTGCCGCTCCTCGCCAGGTCACTTCAACGACTTCTTCGCCCTCTTTGTCTACCTCTACGAAGCTGCCGCCAAAGGTCTCAGCTTCCATCACCAAGCGCCGCCGCGTTGCATATCGGCCTGCCTTGCCAGTGCATTCTACAGCAACGTCGTCCAACTCTACGACACCAACCACAACGGCCGATCAACATGCTGATGCATTGGCTGAGAAGATCTTCCCGAACAACCTGGCTCCACTTGTTATCGAAATCTTTGCTGGCACCGCCCGCCTCAGCACTGTTGCTGGGCGCATGGGCTTTCGTACTTTGGCGGTGGACCGCTCCTCGCAGAGAACCAACTTCTCTATACAACGACTGGACCTTACGTTGGATGCCGACGTGCAGACGCTGCTTGACATCATCAACCTGGAGGCTGACAACATTGCTTGGATCCATTTGGCACCTCCTTGTGGTACAGCCTCGGCGGCACGGTCTAGGCCTTTGCCTAAGGCTGAGCACTACGGCTGCCCTGTGCCTCAACCACTACGCAGTGTCACGGAGCCGCAGGGCCTCTCCACACTGACCGGTGCCGACCGCGATCGTGTACTCGCTGCCAACAAGTTGTATCGAGCTGTCGGCTGCATCGTTGACCTCGCCCTGCAGCTGGGTCTTTTCGCAACCGTCGAGAACCCTCTCAACAGCTTGGCTTGGCTATGTGACGGCCTCGACCACCTTTGTCGCCGTGAAGATAGCTACCAACTCATCTTTGATGCTTGCATGCATGGCGGGGATCGCGACAAAACTACCTTATTCTGGTGCTCCGACCCACGCTTCCAGTCGCTGGCACTACGCTGTTCCCGTGACCACAAACATGCATCCTGGAAGCCTCGCTTTGTGGATGGGCATTGGCAATTCCCTACTGCTCAGGAGGCGGCATACCCTTGGCTTCTTTGCGAACGGATGCTTTACATTCTGGCTGAGGGTTTTCCTGCATTGGCTTCCACTTCACAGCAACCGCGAGCCTGTGAGCAAGTCGCACTGCAGCGACAGCCAAAATATGCTCGACCTCTGGTTTCATGCTACCAATCACACGACTGCTGGGCTGTACCTGTACGCTCCGCGGATGCTGCGGCACCTCTTTTGAAGTGCTACCCCAAAGGTGCTCGTGTGACGCAACGCAAACTGGTGCCATGGGGAGCAGTCCGGGTTTGCGCTGCCTCGAAATATCCTGGCTTTGACAGACATAGTTCTGCAGAGTTGCTGGGAGAGACGGCCAAGATCTCTCAACCTGACACTGCCGATTTCTCTTTGCTTGCAAGCGAGGATAAAAACGACGTGTACGAGGTGGTGGGAATGGTGTGCGATGACAACCCTTGTGCGACCCAGGCAGAAATTCTTACTATTGGAATTCCACGTGAACCAGAGGACTTTGTGAAGGCTGCGGTCCGAGCGGGGCACCCTCGCAATGCAATACTTGTCAATCGCCAAGGTCCTGCAAAGGAAATCGCTGCCAACGTAGTTATGCCAGCAGAGGAGCGCAAGAAAAGGGCTGAAGAGGCTCGGGATGCGTGGAAGAAAATTTCCAAGGAGTCGGCTGACACCAACGACGCGCTTATGAAACAAAAGCCCGTGTACTTGGCGAAGGCGCTGGCTGGCAAGAACGTCATTGCTTGGAGGCGCATTCTTGAGCGAAATGGTTTCCCTGACAAGATGCTTTGGGCTGACTTGCGTGATGGCTTCCGCTTAACAGGATGGATGAGGGAGACCGGAATCTTCAAGCCTCGAGTCAAAGCACCGGAATCCTCTCTTGAAAGCCTGCTAGCACAATCGTCTTACCGATCTCCCATGACTATGAGCCGGATAACAAACACGAAGCCGGACGAGACGTCTAGGAAGGCGTGGGCTGAAACCCAAGAGGAGGAGCGCAAGGGCTGGATCTTCGAGGACACCGTCCCTGACTTCAGCAACATCGTTCTGGCGCACCGCTTCGGACTTGAGCAGAAAAACAAAGTACGGGTGATTGACAACGGCAAGGACTGTGGCTTGAACATGGCTTGCGGGCTGCCAGAGAAGTTCACCCTGCACGGGGTCGACGTTCTGGCGGCTGTCTTCCTTGAGTTGTTAAATATGCCACGTGACCGCTTGTTCAAATTGGTTGGGAAAACAATAGATCTCGTCTCAGCCTATAAGTTCTACCCAGTACATCCTCTTGACAGACAACACTTGAGGATTGGTGTGTTCGACACGGACAGCAAGAGAGCGCGGATCTATGGGACTAATGTCCTACCTTTCGGTGCCACCGGAAGTGTGGCTGGTTTCCTTAGGGTGTCAGCCGCCGTCTGGCACACTGGCGTCCGGGACATGGGCTTGGGCTGGTGCGCCTACTTCGATGATTTTCCATTGCTATCTTGTGATGGAATGGAGGAACAGATCGAAGAATTCGCCGACGAGGTGTTCGAGGCTCTTGGGATTCAGTATGCCAAAGAGGGCAAGAAGGCAACCAAGTTTGATGCAGTTTTTAATGCACTTGGCTTGGCCTTCGACCTGTCGGGATTCGAGAGCGGGGTCATCTCCATCACACATACCAGCGATCGAAAGAAGGAGTTGAATGACGTTCTCGCGAACATCTTGCAGACGGGAAGGCTTAGCCCCAAGGAGGCTGAAGTCCTCCGGGGGCGCATGCATTGGTATTCTTCTTACTTGTTCGGACGGGCACCGTGCGAGGCTATGCACCAGCTTTCCTTAAGGGCCAGGGGAATCGATGGTTCATCGGAACTGAGTGCTGATCTGGAATGGGCGGTGAGGACACTGCTCGAACACGTCAGTACCTCGAGACCCTTGGAGTTGAGGCAGACTTCCGGGAGAGAGCTCTTTATTTTTACTGATGGATCTTATGAACCTGGCGCTGAGATTGTGGCCGGCATCGGAGGAATCATTTACGATGCCTCTGGCGTCCCGTTGGCTTTCTTCAGTTCGGAGATCCCAATGTTTGATTTGGAAGTGCTGGAGGCTGAATCCGAGCATCCAATCTATGAAGTTGAGCTCTACGCGGTGCTTGTGGCGTTCATGCTATGGGCAGACGTGTTGAAGGACACCTTCAGCACCTTTTACTTAGACAACGAAGCTGCACAATCTGCTTTGATTGCTGGTCGCTCTGGGACCCGGAACGGGCGGCGGCTCCTGCAGCGAGTATTGTCTTTGGAACACGACAACTTGGCCAGACCGTGGTTTGGTCGAGTGCCTACTCACTCGAATCCTGCAGATCCGCCGAGCCGACAGATCGTGGACCACTTGATTAAACAAGGTGCAAGGCGGGACAGCGTCGACTTGGGCAGTCTGTTGCTTGAAAGGCCTCCGGATACGAGCTGAAGTGCACTTCGATGGGGGAAGTTCGGGTGCACTTGAAACTTGTGCTTTAGGAGTCGTGGCCCTTGGCCGAGCCTTGGAGGCTTGACCTTGGGACAGACATCCGATTTGACTTTCGACTTTCCCCATTGCACTTCGAGCTTATCCGATAAAATGAAGGAGGGGTCCGAGTGAATGCATCGCAGTCTCACATGTCTGATTGAACATTTCATACGAAATATATTTGATTGATATTCCCAAATAACGACGAATTTGTTCATGCGTTTGTGGACTTGGAAATAAGTGACCACATCACTTGTGATTTTCACTTTATTTCCAATTTCACAACGATTGTTGTCTCGTTGAGAAACGATCGTGCATGAACACTTCGGGCGGTTTTTGGGAAACTTTTTTGAACCTGATTTTTAACGATTGGGTTTTCATGAACTTTATTCTTTGATGATCAGTTGTCAACATGTCTCCCGCGCACGCTCCTTCAAGCACATGAGTGCAAATTTTTGTCCCGCCCGCCCACCCTGGGGGAAGTTCGGGTGCACTTGAAACTTGTGCTTTAGGAGTCGTGGCCCTTGGCCGAGCCTTGGAGGCTTGACCTTGGGACAGACATCCGATTTGACTTTCGACTTTCCCCATTGCACTTCGAGCTTATCCGATAAAATGAAGGAGGGGTCCGAGTGAATGCATTGCAGTCTCACATGTCTGATCGAACATTTCATACGAAATATATTTGATTGATATTCCCAAATAACGACGAATTTGTTCATGCGTTTGTGGACTTGGAAATAAGTATTTCTTTTTGCGGACCAAACTGTTTTCCTTTTGTAGTGTACGTATGGCCAGGTATGTAAAGTTGCTCACATGGTGAAGTGCATATATCTGCAGGCGTTCGAAAGATCACAGAGAAAATTTCAGTTTTCCCTTGGAGAACTTTCTTTAATCCATCATCGTCGTCCGAGCACGGCCTTATGCTGTCACCTTGCCGCGCCGTGCGATTAAACCACAACAGCTGAGGTTGCAGATCGGATTGTTGGGCTAGGTTTGCAGCGAGAATCGATTTTCGTTGTGCTTGTTTGCAAGACTTTTGCAACCGCTTCAAACACCTTCAGCGACTGCCTGATGGGCAAATGATGGCAAGTTCAAGAACTAGTCAGATCGGAGAGCACGGCGTGCAAATGCAGGTTCAAAATGATTTGCCGTTGTGTCGACAGCGCGTTGCATCCCAAACACAGACAATGGTTGTGAGAACATGTGAGAACCTTCTGCACCCCCCCACTTCAATCATGCAGTGAACTACTGGACCTCAGCTGGCTCGGAAGCTATTGTACAAGCAGGGAGGGCACCTTAATTTTTCAAATTGCCTGCGCTACAGTATGTTTTGCCGGAAGGCCACAGAACAATCGGAGTCTTCCGAAAGTGAAGGGATAGAGTCGGTTCTGGAGATTCCTCACGCAGACCTGACGCGGCAGATCAACCCGGAAGATGCTGACCTCTACGTTGATGCCGTGTTTGTGCCCCTCTACCGCTCGTTTCAAAGTCGTCAGCATCGTGGACTTCATGTGAAGGATTATTTGGTGGTGATGTTCTTCCTCGTGCTGAACTCCTTGATACAGCTTGGTTTATCCTACATTGTAGTTACGATTACCACCGACAGTTATGGCACGCTCCTGGACAAGGAGCGCATTCTCTCCAAGTCCATGTGCACCAAGATGACCTCAGGCAGTCCTTTGTATGGTTTAATATGGCCGCCCGATTCCGACACGGCATTCGGCAGCAAATATGACTGTGCACACAAGCCTGTCACCCTTGCCATGAACCCGGAGCTCCTCGGCACGAAAGAGTCCAGGTATTGGACGATTGAGCAGGCCAAAGCTCTCGACATAAAAATGGAGGAGTTGGGCTACGGCGCGACGGAGGAAGGGATATGTCACGTCGGGATCTATGAGGAGACCTTGAGAAACATGATGCAGTACAACAAGGAAGTGTTGCATAACCAAGGTTATGATGACCGCTTGGACATACATTTCCTGGAGCAATACAAAGACCATATCAGAATCTGCGTCGCGTCGGACTCCTCAGTTTGCGGAAGCTTGGTTAGCAAGGGTGTGTTAAACACTTCGTATCCAGAGAAGAACATCAAAGAGCGTTATCATGAGTGCATTCGGATCTTCAAAAACTTTTGTGCATACATATTTTGGGGAGACAGCTATGATGACTACACTTTCTACAAGAAGAGATACTGTGGCCAAGCCAAACACCATTTCCTCGCTCGTGGTGTTTGGACAACAACGTATGACTTGGTTGGCCAATACCAAGGGGACATTGTCACGACCTCTTTCACGATCCTGTTGTTCCTCGTTCTGTTCATTTGGGGCATGCTGATGCTGGAGGAGTACCGGGCCATCAACAACTTTTGGATTGTCATTTATGGTACCGAGACTTCAGATAGTTGCCATGCAGCTGATTTTGCCACGACTGGCGAAGACGGCAGAATGGAAGTGCGCAAGTTTCCAAAACCGCACAAAGTCTTTGCTCTTTGTGTGTGTGCTGTTCGGGGAGCCATTGCCATTGCCGTTGGCACTGCTGGTGTGCTGCTTCTATCTCGCTCCAATGAACTACTTGACATCATTCTCAACGGTACCGCTTTGGGGTTTCTCGTTGAAGTGGACAACATGCTCCACCGCGCCTTCTTTGGATTGACCTTGGAGCGCGCAGTCACCGGCAACTGCGCTCCCCTGCATTGCGATTGCAAGGACGGGTTGCACAGTGCCATGGTGGATTGTCAGCAGTTCATGGTTTGTCAAATCTCTGTCTTCGATGCACTCCTCGTGCTTGAGAGGTACGCGGGAGTCCTGACTAATTATGCAAATTGTCCCTCCCATCGCAAATTGCATGCAACCCAACATGCGTCCCTGACTGTCCGATGCTTCCGCAACTCAGGGACCACCAGCCATATCTTTAGTCCTATCGGGACCATTTCAGTGCTGTTGACTTTGGGGTGTGAGCGGACGGGATGAGTGGGTTGGTGGGGGGGGGGTGACGCAAACAACCTTGCACTGGTGCAGTGGCTCAGATCAGGGATGCGGAAGGTTTGGGAGGTGTTGGCTGCTCCAAGTGCCTGATGGACATGTTGGTGGATGCTCATCGCTATCCCGTGTGATTGGTGTATAGAATTGCAGCATATACAGCTGGTTTCGCTCACAATTTCAATATCCTGCAGTTAGAGATTGGTTGGGCCGGGGGAAAAGGGTGTGTTCAACCCGGTGAAGACAACATGTTCATGAGTTCTCTGGACTTGATGTGCATTTTGCTTGTCCTTGCAGGAATATACTGGCAAATGGCGTCCTGTTAGGTATTTGGCGGTGTTGGTCGTGATGGTGGCTGCCTGGGAGTACTTTGTCTTCGCGTCGGATGGCGGACTGTTGGACCTGAGCGCTGCAGCAGAGTGCTTGTGCCACACCAGCGGGGAGAGGTGTTATGGCCAGTACTTGGAGACAGTGGGCTTGAACTCTTCGGCATGAACCAGCGCGTCCCACACATGGTGTTGCGCAAGCCTTACATGCTGTACTTCCAGCCGCTAACACCGCAGCTGTGAGTAGCATAAAACACACTAAGTTGCTTGCTGAAGCTTCTCCGGATTCCGCAGGATGGCAGAAAGGCTTTGAATGGGCGTGCAGTGGTTGGAAGTTGGCATGTAGGTATATCAGATCTTGGCGGTTCATGCCTGAGGTTTGAGGCTTCACTGTTGAGATCTGTTGAGCTTGGCGCCTTGCTAGCGTCTGCAATGCTTGGACTTGCAACCGTGAGACAAGCTATAGATTGCTCGTCACTACCGGCAGCACATTTTGGCAGATATTTGCAGCATTCCTGTTAAGGCTCATCACGGCTCGCATTCACGACGAGAGTTTCTAGTCCCGGTCTAGTGCCCCCAGCCTAGGGGCTCGGGCGGATTTGACCTCGCCTTGTGTGATCATGATTGCAGTTCCACCCCACTTCCCCTTGTCACTGGGCGGCATGAAGTCCAGCATCGATAGTTGCGGCAAGTCAACCTGCAGGGTGTCGTGTTGCACAACGGTGCCATGGCTCACCGATTCTCGCGAGCCTTGTTTCGGCATGCGGCACGGTGTTTCAATCATCTGGCTTCAGCCGCCGGGAGGATTGCGCACGCATGGGACATTTAACATTTTGGGAGTTAGGCACTTGAGCAGTTGATGGGGGAAGTGTGAGATGGATCAAGAGGCAAGAACCGGATCGTTCACAAGGATTCTTCCGTCGGTCAAGGATCCGGAGGCTATAATGTAATTTAATGCAGGAGTTTAGAAAAGTATTTTAGCGGAGTGATATAAGCCCATTGATTTCTGTAGCTGGTGCTATCAGATAGAGAACTCATTTATGTGTAACACACGTGTGTGAGTAGGAACCAGCGTTTGCGATCGTCCGAAGATTCTCGGCTGGATCGCCTTTTCGACTTCCTCTTCTTTCGCCTTTCGCCTCTCGTCGCTGACATGGCATCCTCCTCGCCTGCCGCTAGCGCTGAGCTCGCCGATTTCTTGGCGGCGGCCGGGCTGGACATGGTGGGGCTTCCTTCGTCGTCTTCCCCGCCTACTACTAGCATCTACTAGCGTCCTTGTTGGAGGGTTTGCCTGCGACGGGCATGGCGATTGATGCCCCCCACTCGGGCAGATCCTGGCGCCCGCCTTTCTGGGACGAGCCGCGCGATGAGCCTGCGCCCCCGTCAGGCCACATCGCCGTGGGTACTCAGATTGATACCCACATTTCTTGAATGTATTGAAGAAGTTTCGTAGTCCCGCACATTTCCCTGACAATTGTTTTGGCTTTGATAATTGTTTTGACAATTGTTTTTACTTATTTGAAATTTGTGCAATTTCTTGAACAATTGTTTCCGAAAATCTGGGGCTGGTGCTCCAACGCGAGGTGCGCGATATCGGGCCCTGTCTTAACGGAAGAGCTGCAAAAAGACTAAACGATGGACGGGCCTTGACATCAGGTGCCCGGACGGTGCGCGGGAGAGGGCGAGGACGGGAGCGCGCGATATCGGGTTCGCGGACGGTGTGCGGGGGAGGGCGGGGACAAGGGGCGAGAGCGCGATATCGGGTGCGCGGGGAAGGGCATTGGACAAGGGGCGGGAGCGCGTGCGCGGACGGTGCGCGGGGGAGGGCGTGGACAAGGGGCGGGAGCACGACCCGAACCCAAGCGCAAAAAGCAATTCGCAACAGGCCGCCCCATAGTGGCGTTTATTGACACCATGGGCAGAAAACTCTGGGAAGCACTGGCTGACGTCTTACAGTTGATGACATATCAGGCATGTCCAGATTCATTTCATCAGGGAGATGGCATCACCCAGCTCAAGCAAACAGCACTTTTTGTGAAACAACGACAAAAGCTGCGGGACACAACGGAATATGTCCTGTACAATCAGGACTTGGCAGGCTTCTTCACATCAGTGGACAAGAGCCGTTTTCTCTCAGCATACAGCATACTTGCCAGATGGTATCGAGAGAAAAATCCACTGCACTCCAACCATTTCTACATCGATCACTCCCAGAAAGACCCTACACACAGGGTCCACCGTGGCAAAAGCAGACAAAAACAACAAGAAGCCTCATCAGGCAGCAAGCTATGCATCCATTTGCAACACATCCACAGCAACTTGATATTCTCGAGAGCCTAATGAGGCAGGACACGCCAGACTGGTCGTAGGTGTGGATCCATGCGAGGTGCTATGAAAAAGTTGCCCTACTCTGATTGTGCAAGTGCATCACACAGCCAGCCACTTGTATTTTTGATGTCAGCTTTAGCCTCAGTTGCACAACGCTTCCCCTCAACCTTGGAGCCATGAATGATGCATCCAATCCGACAGAGACAACAACTACAGCTCCACATGTTATGGATGAGGCACGACGTGAGGCTCTCACCCAAGCGCTCTTGGAGATTTTGACAGAACGCCGAGAGCACGGCTCCGACACCGGCAGTGAAGTCTCCACCTTTAGCGACTGGGCATTCCGTGATCAGTTGGCCGAGTTTATCACTCAAACAAACAGGCTAATTTCAGAGCTGAAGGACCGAGTCGAACGACTCGAAGCTCTGATAAAGCCGTAAAGAAAGCCAGCAGACTTGGAATATGTGCGTTACCTTGTCATCTACGTTGAAAACAACTGCAAGCCGCACTCATTACATTCTGTACTGCGAGCAACTGCAAGCTATATGCATGACATTCTGCCATTGAACATTCACATATCACTGACCGCAGCCATTTAGCTTACAACCTGTTGTGTTATTATCATGGACCGACGCACTAGATCAAGATCTCCACGCGCGTCAGAATGGAGATGGCATTGGGCCACTAACGGATCTTCATGGTGGCGAGAATACTTCATTGCTTCTCAGGAGTAGATACGCAACCACTCACAACAACTTGATCGGTGTGCAGCATCCCCTACTACCACCACACAGGATGCAGACTCGACTACGATAACGCCTACATGCAACAAGAGAAAGAGATCTCGAACTCCATGAGTACCACAGCTGAGTTGATAATTCAATGCATGCTTGCTGCTTACAGCAGCCATACTACACAGCAAAGCTGTACCATCACATCATCACAATTGAAGATGTGGGTCCCCACTTTAAGAGCATGGATGAAGAACTTGCCACTTGCTATGACCACAGTCAGCACCATGTTGTTGTTGTTGTTGTTGCATTCTTGCACATGAACGTGACATTGCCTTGCTTGTATTCCCTGCAGCCATTTATGTAAAAACATTTACGTACCTTTTCTGGGTGGGCTTCTGGGAGATTTTTTACTTTTGTGGGTTTCTGCCTGGGCCTCGCAGCCTTGGGGCTCACCACAAGCAAGCAACAGCAAACAGCAACATCAAGAACAAGCAAGCAACAGCAAGCAGCAACATCAAGATCAGCGACACATCAGACAAAACAGCAGTAGCAGCAACTGCCTTCAATTTTGCCCCACAAGGCCAACGAGGGGCGGCAGGGGGCTTAGGGCGTTAGGGTTGGAGGGTTCAAGGATTGAGGGTCTCAGGGCTTAAGGGTTTGAGGGTTCGCGGGTTTGAGGATTTAGGGCGTTAGGGTTGGAGGGTTCAACGATAGAGGGTCTTAGGGCTTGAGGGTTTGAGGGTTCAAGGGTGTAAGGGGCTGGAGAGTTCACGGATTCAAGGTCTTGCTTTGAGGTTTAGGGTTTTAGGGTTTTCCCGAAAGCATCGTGAAGGGTTCTTCCGTGCGGAGCCGGGTAGATGAGTACATAGATGACAGACATAGAATCAACTTACTTGACTCTTTACCTTACTTGACTCTACACTTGATACTTGACTCTATGCTATCTCTGTTCAAGCTCATAGCACTTGAAACTTACTTAGTTACTGAATTCGAACTCTATACTTACGTACTTACTTACTTACTTACTTGACTCTATGCCTCTATGACTGACTCTCTATGCCTCTATGACTTACTCTCTACATCTCGGTATCTAATCTCTCTTCTAAAGCCAGGGGTGGCACCGTCGTCGTCCATCGGGAATGCAACCTTTCACACGGATTGGCCACTTCGAGCGCTCAAAAGCGAGGTAAAGTTACACATTTTGCTATGCCCGCGCAACCCTTCACAGGGATTCGCCTCCTCGGGCGCTCAAACGCGAGGTAAAGTTACACATTTTAGGCGCGCGGCGCAACCTTTCACAGGGATTCGCTTTTGGGGCGTTCAAACGCGAGGTAAAGTTACACATTTTAGGCGGGCGCAACCATTCACAGGGATTCGCCTCCTCGGGCGTTCAAACGTGAGGTAAAGTTACACATTTTTCGGGCGCCGCGCAACCATTCACAGGGATTCGCCTCCTCGGGCGTTCAAAAGCGAGGTAAAGTTACACATTTTGCGGGCGCCGCGCAACCCTTCACAGGGATTCGCCTCCTCGGGCGTTCAAACGCGAGGTAAAGTTACACATTTTGTGGGCGCCGCGCAACCCTTCACAGGGTTTGGGTGCAGCTCAACTTTGCAACCTTTCACAGGGATTGGCATTTTGCAACCTTTCACAAGGATTGGCATAGTCGAATGCACGAACGCTAGGTAAAGTTGCATTTTTTGATGTGCATTGAAATGAATTTTGCAACCCCTCACAGGGATTGGCGTGGTCGAGTGTTCGAACGCTAGGTAAAGTTGCATTTGTTTATGTGCATTGAGATGAATTTGGCAACCCTTCACAGGGATTGGCGTGGTCGAGCGTTCGAACGCGAGGTAAAGTTGCAATTTTTGATGTGCATTCAGATGAATTATGCAACCCTTCACACAGATTGGCGTTGTCGAGTGTTCGAACGCGAGGTAAAGTTACACATTTTGCGGTGCCCGCGCAACCCTTCACAGGCATTGGCTTGGTCGAGCGTTGAAACGCTAGGTAAAGTTGCACATTTTAGGTGCCCCGCGCAATCCTTGAGAGGGATTAGCCTCCTCGAGTGTTCTAATCGGTAGGTGTGCAACAGGTACTGTTGCATGTTCTATAGGCGCTGCGTGTAACCCTCTGCATGGATTGGCGTGGTCCAGGGTTGAAACGTGTGGGCAAATTACTACTTGTAACCTTCCCGCCGTGCAACTCTCCACAGGGAGTGGCGTGGTCGATTGCAGGATCTTGCATCTCTGCGAGGTGCAATTGGCAACCCTTCAGAGGGATTGGCAGATGCATATATCGATAATATACATATGTATATATATATATATATACATATATACATATATACATATATACATATATATATATGTGTATATATATGTATATATATATATATATATATATATGTATACCTGTAAAACCCTTGTGTCCAGAATTTCGGCCGCATCCGGCCAAAGGGGTTTCTGCTTGAGCTCAGGCGGGTTTATGCGGGCAACGGCGGGAGTGTATATTCGGAGGCTGATTTGTACAAATCCGTGTTTGCAGCTGTTTCATGATCACAATCCGAGCCTTGACGGCTCTTGGACATCGTCGAGAGGTGCGACCCCCGCCATTTTGCATTGAGTTGTGCATTGAAGCACTGTGCTTGGTGCTGCTGGGTTGAGCTCGAGGTTTGAACGATCAATTAGAGTTTGGGCTCAAGTTTGAAAGAAGATTTTCTGAGCTCATGTCGGAGCTTCCATTGCCGTTGGAAGCATTCGATGAGTTGAAGTCAGCAGGACCCAGCCACAAATCAAGTTCATTTCCGAATGCATAAAACCATGATCCTGTTCAGATTCATTCTGCTTCCCTTGTGGCTTAGGACTTCACGAGATGCCCCTGCCCTGGTTCCACCAGGTGCAGTGTGTCCTTTGGCCCGAGAAAGCCACCCCGCATGCCGCTTCCATGCACTAGACAACACTGTTGCTCATGACTAACCCAATGCTGTTGAGGACATTCTCACGAGCGAGGAGGTGTCCGTGATCTGTGAAAACTACCGCAGGGGTGGTTCGGTGCGAGAGTTGGCCAAGAAATTTTGGGAAGCCCAAGCAGCGGTCAGACCCTGGGCTTCCATACGGGTTTGGGTATTTCGATTGTGGGCTACGTTTCAATCTTGAGATGGCCACTAGACTCAGGAATCAGTGGAGAAGTGCAGACACCGGACAAGGTGAAGAATTCTGAAGCTGAGGGCTAGGGAAAGGCTTTTGTGCTGATCAGGATCGTGTCGTATGACAACTGCAAACCGAGCTACAACACAATAGGATCATGTAGGAGCTGCTAGTATCCGATCAGCCAGAAATGTTCTAGCTGTGCTGTGCCCGGCTGTGGATTCCAAGAATGGCTGCCTGGATAAAAAGATCCGTTTCCAATCAATTATTTCTTCGAGCTGTCTTATGGTGGCAGTTTGCCTGGACTCTTTCTGGGGACAGGCTCCTAGCGATGTGGCGGCGGTGTCCTCCCATGTGCATTTAGAAGGGCGGTGAACTGAGCATGCAGAATCCCGGGACACTGTGGGTTGATGGGTTCTTTCGGGTTGGTTTTCCTAATCATCGTCGCCCAGGTGGGCTGCTATGTGGTGCCAGAAGCACTTGGATCCGCGATGCCATTGGTTGGTGCCCCATCACGGCTTCAGCTAGATCCATGAGAACTTTTTTGATTCTCGTGAGGTTCACGATGCTGGATTGTTGCACACTGGATTCCACAAGGCCTTTCTTCTAGGCATAGAATATTTCCTTTGTTTGTTCTCCGGACAGGTGGCTCGGCGAGGGCAAGATCAGCTAGTGCCCCGCATGCAGCCGCCCCTCTGTGCTCTTATGCAGGGTTTGAGTTCCGAGGTTTAGGGGGGCTTGGGATTGAGATTTTAGTAGCTCGTTACATTCGCTGAGGTTCTAAAACTTACGGGCTAAGTTAATAGATGTTTTATAGGCACAGGGCTTAGGGCTGAAGGGTTTTGGGAGTCGCATTATTGCAATTGTGCGTGAAGCAGATGCAACCTCGGCAGGCTTTTTCTGCTGAAGCAGTCTCAAGTAGGACTGACACGTCATGGCTGACATCCACGTGCCGACGACGCCGCCTCCGAAGAGAAGTAGGAGGAGGAGGGTTGCTGATCTTTCGGGGTTAGCACAGGCCTGGGAGAATGAGAAGGATGTGAGAAAGGGATCGAGGAAGAGGAAGTGTTTGCTTCAGTGGAAGGACCCTACCAAGGTTGGTCTGATAGGGTTCAACAGCTTGAAGGAAAACTGGAAGGTTATTCTTCATTTGATCAATATTTACTGTCCCGACTCGCCGCCGAGCAAGACAGTTCCAGTCGACGACGTGAAGCCCGAGGCTGCTTGGGTGCACACATCGGGCTTGTTCTTCTTTTTATTCGGGTGAAGTATTGCCGTGGAACATTGCAGCACCCTCATAACCCCTGGCATTTCTAGGTTCAGAAGTTCTACGAGGAGATTGAAGTGACCCCCAAATCGGGCCTTGTTCACTGTGAGAGCCATTCGCTGAAGATGTTCCTTACCTTTATGAACCGCCGGCATGATGGCAGCACCCGCAAGGATTCTTTTCTGCATTGTACAGGACTGAATGAAGCTATGGTGCATTAGACCCGAACCAAAGTCGACTTATCACTTCTCAGGACAATCGCCTCCGAGCACTGTTCGACGAGCTCACGAAGTACTGGCCGCCTAAGCCCCGAAGCAAGAAAAACTTGGTTCCGGATGAAGAGGAAGCTTCGGACGATGATGCAGAAGCTGATGTAGAGGCACGGGTTTGGGTTTGGTAGGTGGGATGAGGAAGTCAGGTGTCAGGTGCTGGGTTTCCGCAGAGAATATGAAAGGGATTCTAGTGCTTGGGTTTAGGTCAAGGGTTTTAGGGTCGGGGGTTGGGCAGGGCTTGGGATTCGGATTCTTTGATGAAGAAGTTTGTGGGGTGAGGGGGTCAGGTTCTGGACTGGATTTCTGCAGCAAATAAAGTGACAGGGTTTTCTAGTGTTTAGGTTTAGGTAAAGGGTTGGGGGTTGGGGAGGGCTTGGGATTCGGTTATTAATGAAGACAGAAATTATTAGCTAGACAGGACAAGCTCGAGGCACAGAATGTTCACGCATACGGCTTTGGTTTCGCGATCATTTCGGGTGCAACAGTTAAGCAAGTTCATTAAGGGGTTAGGGGTGTACTATTCTTTAGGAGTTTTGTGTTCTGGAGAAGGGTGAGGAGCTGAACGAGATATCGATAGGGACCGGGAGGGCTTCACGCATAGGGTTTCAGGGTCTAGAGTAGAGGGTATTCTGAGGTTGGGTTTTATGTTCAGGAGGATGAAGAGGCGATGACCGAGCCGGATGAAGATGAGGATCGGCTGCAGCCGGTTGATCCTTATCTGGCTGAGGACTTGGGTGTCAACTCACCCGAGCCTGCATCTGCTTATGTGGGCACTGAAACAGCTGGCTGAGATTGAGCATCTTGTCGTAATACATCAGAGTGTCTATAGGAGCACACATGTGCATTGATGTTGTTGTCTTTCAAATCGATCTATGATTTGCCCAGCGAATTATGCCAAGCAGCCGAGTCAAAGACTGGCCCATCGCAGAGCTGCCTTGAACGGCCAGCTGACTGTGCAGCGATGGAACAGTGCCTCAGTTGCAGAGTTCTCTTATCATGACTCATGGTTCATAAAGACCCAAGCACAGGCAATATTCAATCAGCTTAGGTGTTGCTCATATGGACACGCAGCAGACGATAGAGTGGAATCGGCATCCTGATGAAAGTTTCGATGCACAGGCAGAACCAGCCCCACAGGAGCTGCAGGACATCGCAGATGCAAAGCCGGGTTTGCAGAGACTGAATGCAGCCAGCCGCTTGCCGGAGCGCGAGCATGCACATGGGGCCATTGCCTCGGATGAGGCCAGTGCCCCGGCCGAGACCCCGAGTGATGCCGAAGCCGTGCAGACCACGAGCGATCCCCTAGCCAAGGATATCCCGATCAATACCCGAGCCACCGAGACCCCGAATGATGCCGTAGCCCTAGCTGCCCCGATCTCGAATGAGGCCCTGGATGTTGCAACAGATGCACCTGCAGCTCCCGCCGTTGACTCCGCTGAAGCAAGAAGCCCCGAACCTTTGAAGGATGTTCCAGACCTCGCCAAGGATTCCCCTAAGACAGGAGGCTCCAGGAAGGCCGCCACCGTGCCCAGCGAAGTCGGGTCGCCTGATCTTCTGGAGTGCAAGGTGGCTTCGACCTTCTATCTTATGCCCAAATTACAAAAATCCAGCTAAAGCTTCACCTAAACCCTAAACCCTACACCCCCACGTGTCAGCGCCGAAACCCTAGCCCTAAACCCTAAACCCTGAAAGTAGTTTTAAGGCCTCTGAAGTTTCAAATCCCATAATTGCATATCACCAACCCGTAAAACAATTTCTTGAGATAAGAACCTAAGAATAGTGTAGCCTCAGTTTTTGTCATCAGCTCGCATAGATTGTCAGTTTGTACACTCGACCAGGAAATCACGTCGAGGCAGGCACAAACGGAGCTTAAGGGTGAGCTCGCACCGCCCAAGCCGAAAGGCAAAGCAAAGGCGAAAGCAAAGGCGAAAGGAAAGGCGAAAGCACAGCCGAAAGGAAAGGCGAAAGCAAAGGCGAAAGCACAGCCGAAAGGAAAGGCGAAAGCGAAAGCACAGCCGAAAGGAAAGGCGAAAGCCAAGGCGAAAGCGACAGCCAAGCCGGCGAGTGGCGAGGCTGACGAGGACAAGGAGAGCAAGAAGCGACCCGATGCCGATATTGCCGAGGCTCCGGTTCCAAAGAAAAAAGGCAGACCCCAAGGCCGAAAAGGATGCAATGAAGACCTCGCCGCCAGCCGCCGATAAGCCCAAAAAGCGAGGAAAGCAGTCAGTGGAGGATGCCGAGGATTGCGAGGAAGCGGGTAAATGCAAGAAGCCGAAAAAGGATGCTGAGCCGGCGAAGAAAGGCAAGGGCAAAGGGAAAGGCAAGGGCCAGCAAGCCCACGAAGATCGGCTCACGTTTGCCAGGCGATGGCAACCTCCGAACGAGCCCAGTCGCTCGATTTGGCAGGTGATTAAAACGAGCTTCGACAAGAACATTGCCCACAAAGTTTGCAAGCCTTCGGCTTTGGAGGATTGCTCCTGGCTGCTGGGGATGCCGTGTGTTGCCGACAACAATACAAGCCACCACCACCACCACCACCACCACCACCACCGCCACCGCCACCACCACCACCACCACCTCCACCGCCACCACCACCACCACCACCACGACCACTGCCAGTAGAAAGCGGTTTTGCAACATATCAGTGTTGGAGGAGTTGCTGCACTTCAAGATCCGGTATTGGTAGTCGTCGTTGTAGTAGCAGCTATCGCAGTATGATATTGTAGTTGTAGTAGGAGTAGTAGTAGTAGTAGTAGTAGTAGTAGTAGTAGTAGTAGTAGTAGTAGTAGTAGTAGTAGTAGTTGTAGTTGTAGTTGTAGTTGTTGTTGTTCATGGGGTGCACAAACAGTAGTAGAGCATAGGTTGTAAGGTCATTGATTTCGGCTTCAGGGGCTTTAAACCTTAGGGTGTATAGGTATGTCTTGTAGTGTTGCCCAAACCAGAAACCTCCTCACCCCCTAAACTTTTGTCGATGCTACAACCAGCCAAGCTTGAAGGTAGCTTCAGCCCGGGGTTCGAGTGTCCATCGTAAACGATCTGCCTGTGCAGTACCCCTTCTACAGCCTGTGCCGCCCTCAACTCTTGGAAGCCGAGCTTGACAACTACACTTCCATCGCCCATGCCTGTGCTATGGAATGGCTGGAAGACCCTGGAAACCAGGGAGCCCCGACTACAATTGTCACGCAACCCTAAACCCTAAACCCACATCCCTAAGCCCTGAACCCTAAACCCTATCTATAAGCCTTACCCTACGAGTCTCTCCATGAGGCTATCTTGTCTGAGTATGCCAAGAAGCATGCACGCATCGTCCTGGCCGAAGTGTCTTGGCAACAGAAGTCCCTACACTCATTCGGGCACCCCACAAAACACGATGGCGACTATTTAATCAGTAGCTCCACTCAGGTTATCCTCATTCACTTTGACACTGATCGTGCTTTGGCACGGTTCTGTGCTGACCACAGAAGTGCCCCGACTGAAACGAGAGCACTGTCCCTTCGGTGAGACAGCAATTAAGCACAACTGCTCCTCCGCCCAGGATATCTTTGGAGACGGTGACAATGTCTGGCACGGCCGAAGGGTCCTTCGGTTGCATTGAACAGGTCGTGGTTGTGCTGGTGCTGTGGCATATCTAGAAATCAACTACACCCCACCCGCCCGAGGCTGTGGTTGCTGAGCTGCCGTACGAGCAGTCCTGAAAGATCCTGAGTCGCCTATGGCTTGGGCTTTTGAAAGATCCTGAGTCGCCTATGGCTTGGGCTTTTGTTCGCGAGTTCTGATGCCTGCTCTCTTTAGACACCACGAGTTAGCTTCCGAGGGGACGAGTGTGAGCTTGGTCGGACAGTTTCAAGTGAAAGAGTGCATGTATGTCCCGACAACATCTTGCAATTGTGGGTGCAACACACTGCCTCATAGAGGAAGCATGATCGTGGCACAGAGTGCAGATGTCACACAGGAAGACGACTGACAAATCATTGTTGATGCTTGCTGCTGTGTGCTCATGACAACCAGTGGTTCTCACGCTTGCTCTCTCAAAATAAAGCTTTGCCCGCCGGGGATCCACAGGTACGATGCCGCCGACCTTCCACGGCTATCTGCAGCACGGCCTCGCCGAAGTAAGTGGAGCTGCCTCGATTCTGTTGCTGGATTTCGGTTACTCTTAGATTAGGGCATAGGGTTGTCGGGTTGCCTGGCTTCTCCTTTGTTTGTGTTATTTACGATAGCCGACTGTGGTTTGAGTCGTCGTGGGGATCCTTGCACTTCAAGGCTGAGTGAGGTTGCCTTCATAAAAATAACAAAACAATCGCTAGCGACATGGCCCTGTGCTTTGATTCGAGCCCCTAACCCTAATCCCTAAACCCGTAGCCCTAATTACAGTAGTGGTACTTCTGCTGCTGCTGCTACTAACACTAATACTACCACCCCCACTCCTACTTCTACTCCTGCTGCCGCTGCTGATGCTGATACTGCTTTTGCTGCTTCTTACGGCTGCTACTCCTGCTGGTACTATTACTTGTGTTGCTAGCTGCACCCGTTTATGTTTCTATGATTTAAGGAATTGTTCGCCAGACCAGAATTCCAGTGGTACTCTTTCACAACTAGTACCCTACTGCCACGTCGACGATGCCGAGGAGAGGCACCATCCTCTGCCAGTCTGGGGTTTAGAGGGCTTGCTGTGGTTATGGATTGGGGTGGGCAACTTTCTGGCTGGTGTTGCAGGGTTCATGTTTTGGGGTCTGGCCCATTCGCTCTCTTCCCAAAATAATGGGTGTTTCCTGGGATCTAGGAGGCACCCGTTGAAATGATACGTAATCTCCCCGCTTGTGCTGTGAAGCCCTACCTCTGTCTCCCTAAGCGACATAAAGATATATACTATTTTACAAACAACAGAAAAAAGAGGGGCTCCAATTTTGTCTCAAGCCGAGTTTGAGACAAAATTGGAGCCACTCTTTTTTCTGTTGTTTAAGTAAAATACCAAAACACATCTGGCCTGGCTAAGTGGAGCTACTACCACTTAATATATATTATATAGCCTAAACCCTAAACCCTTTTGTCTAACCGGCTATTTCTGAGGCCTCTTCTTCATGATTTGCATAAACTTGAGAGGGTGGGCAGCCCGAATAGCAACCGAAGGTCCTGGGGTCTTACCAAGTGAGGTGCAAGCAGGCTTTTGCAATCCCATAGAGCTTTTCTTCAGGTTCCAATCACTTTTGCAAGCATTTATCGCGAAATTAGGGGTTTTGCTTGAGTTTGGGCTGACAAACCGGCGGCGGGAATACGCGGGATTGTAGCGGGAATACGCGGGATTGTAGCGGGATTACGCGGGACGGCCCCAAAGCAGCCCAGCTGCTCTCAGATGCACTTTCTGATCGCCGACTCCAGGATTGTTTTGGGCTCCAGCCACACCAGAAGTCCTCCTGGCAGAGCCATGGAGGCTGATCCCGAATGCTCGGATCTCATAGCTAAACGAGCAGCTGTGATGGTGACCTGACGGAATAATTTGTTTCTCTAGTTTGCGATCTACAAAGCTCTTTCTGAGGAGCAACTCAAGCTTGCCGGGTGGAGCCCAAGGAGGAGCTGTTTGTTCGGGCAGCAAACTTGCTGATGACTTTCATGTTTACGTGTCTAGGCACTCTGCTGTTGCAGAAAACAGGAAGAGCCAAGTTTTCGGTCCCGGGCATCATGGCATTCCTCACAAACAGGTTCGCAAACAGGCTCGCCGGAACCCCCTGCCAGCCAATCCGTTGGTTCACCTGGAACCGCGAGCACGAAGCATGCACCAGGCTCAGGAATCCAAGACACCCAGGCTGCTACCCCAAGCCCCAAGATAACCCCAAGCACGAAGCATGCACCACTTGAAGGCTCAGAACTCCTAGACACCCAGGCTGTTACCCCAAGCCCCAAGATGGCCCCTTCCAAGGCCCCGCAGATGCCCAGCAAAGCAGAGCAGCCGCAGCAGCATCAGCAACCCGACAAAACCAAGGACCAGCAAGAGCCCCCAGCCCGTGCCCCGCAAATGCCGAGCAAAGCAAAGCACCCGGAGCAGCCGCAGCAGCAACCCAAGGAAACCAAGGACCCCGCAAACAAGCGAGGCCCATCCGACAAGAAAGCCAGGCCAAACCCAGATGAAGAAGAATATGAGGAGCCAGCAAAGGCCACCCCGCCACCCATGCAAGTCACCAAGGCGACTC
The DNA here is from genome assembly GCA_905221615.1 of Symbiodinium sp. CCMP2592. Taxonomy (NCBI): domain Eukaryota; class Dinophyceae; order Suessiales; family Symbiodiniaceae; genus Symbiodinium; species Symbiodinium sp. CCMP2592. The sequence goes on from CAJNDT010000448.1 coordinate 82,737, forward strand.
TGATGAAAAGGTTGGCTCGCATATGCACCCCGAAAGCTGACGGAACCTACAAAGTGCCGATGGAGATCATCAACACCCACAAGAATCTTGAGACACGGGATGAAGTGTATCGGGCATTCGAGAAATGTGGATGTGACCCCGCACAGCTGGCTCGCTTAGGAGATCGATCAATGTAGACTGTTTGTTCGGGTGGGTCTAACTTCTTTAGCCCGGTCCTGTTCACGAAGCGAGTGAATCGGAAGTACGAAGAGATCAATGAGAAGTCGGTGGAAACCGAATACGAGTTCTTGGCTGAACAGGAGATGGAGGATAAAGGCTGGTCTGAGTCGCTGAGACTATTTAACTATTTGGAGGCTTCAGGTTGCCATGCTGAGTTCATTGTGTTTTGAAATTACTTCTAATGTCAGCCCATGTCTTCAGACGAGGAAAAAGATCAAAGGGGCCAAGAAAAGCTGTGAGCGACGTCCTGGCTACAAGAGGAGATGCTAGCTTGTTCCGCATGATATGCATGTCGTGTCGCATATGTGTGCTGACCTTGTCAAAAGGAAGTCCGAGTACTGTGACGAATGGATGTACTGGGTGGCCGTGAAGGTAAAGGGGTCGAACAAGTTCCGTGGCTATAAAGTATGTTTTGCAGCACACTTTCGTTGCTACTGTGTTCGTCCGAAAATCCAAACCCCCGCCCAGGAAGACCAAACGCAACACCGTCGCCGAGATCCTGGAAGGCGGCGACAACGAGCCGATGGAGGACCCAGACGAAGCCATGCAGGATTTCCCCTTTGCCTTGGAGGGAGATGGGGAGGCCGCCAAGGAGGAAGGCCATATTATGCATGTGCGATTAAACCCCCAAGCCCCTATAAGCCCTGAACCCGTAGACGGTAAACCCGAAGCCCCAAAACCTCGAAAGCTTAAGCCTCGCTTAGCTGAAGCACCTTTTTTTGGGACGTGTGCGAAACCAAAACATCAGGAGCCATAGTGTCTCGCGATTTGCATGTGTGACTGGTAAACCGAAAGCCCAAAACCTGAATTCGACACAGGTCTGATGGTGAGCTTTGGGGCAGGGTCTCAGGTGCACTTCTGTACGGGGTTGCAGTCTGGGTCAAGTGGTATACCTATATATAATATATCCCCAATCACTAGGTTTAGTTTTGGGGTGGGCCAGGATTCAAGGTTGGCAGTACCAAGCAATGAAGCCGTGTGTTCAGCTGCTGCTTCACCGAGCAGCTCAACCCTAACAGCCACAACCCCTAACACCCTAAACCACCCTAAAAGCTTTAAGCTGTAAACTAATAAGTATGTGGCCCTGAGAGCCTGCAGCATGCAAGGCGAGGCAGCAAGCACTTCAAAGACCTTCGTACCCTGCATTAATCCAAAACCCCAAACCACAACCCTGAACCTTAAAGCTATAACCCTACAAACCCTAAACCCATAAAGCTCCGGGAAAAAACGCAGGCATCCCAAAGGTTTTCGTACCATGAACCCAAAACCATAACCGTGAACCCTAAGGCCGTATCCCTACAAACGCTGAAACCATAAAGTTCTAGGAAACAACAAGCATGCAAAGGCCTTCGTATCATAAACCCTAAACCCCAAAACCGTAACCCTAAACCCTATGAAGCTATGACCCCTTAAACCCTGAAACCATAGAGCTCTGGGAAGACAGCAAGCATCCCAAAAGCCTTCGTGCCATCAACCCTAAACCCCAAAATGATAACCCTAAACCCTAAAGCTGCAACCCTGTAAGCCCCCGATCAAGTGCAGCCAGGTGATGGGGAGAAAAGCTCCGATGACAGCAGCGACGACGGAGAAGAGGCCGCCCGGGTGCTCAAAAAAATCAGCTTCCCGGAGCTGACGAAGAAACCTCAGGACTGTTGCTCCCTAGTGTCTGCCTGCCTTCAAAAACGGGTTATGCGAATCGAGCCGATCGTGCTAAAGTTGGGGGAGATCAAAGATGCCAACAAGGCCCACCAAAAGATCCTTGGCTAATAATTCGCTCGCTACGGGTCAACCGAGTTCCAATTCTACGTCTTCCTAACACAAAGCCTCCTCCTAGCTGAGGTATAAAGCCAGCCTCGAGAGCATGATCACCAGGGTGAACGAGTTGGACGATAAGATGATGGCCCTCTACAGCCAGGGTGTGGCTGCTGGGTTCACAAAAGTGAGCCTCGACAGGGAATACTGTCCTGTAGATTTGGGTGGGATAGATCGATGCATAGATAGTTGCATACATAGACTATGTAGGTAGGTAGGTTGATTGGCTGTCTGGGAAGTAAAACACTGTAGAGTTCTAATATTATGTTACACATAGACAAATCGTAGATAGATCGATACATCGTACTCTCGGGGTATGATGCTCAAAACCTTATCGGCAACCCTAGAATCAGCCCGCAAATCTTGCCCAGGGACCAGAAGAGCCTCCGCACGTTTTTCCAGGAAGCGAAGAGGGTGCAACTCGGTTCGCAAATCACCGTAGGTATTGCAGCTTGACTACTTTACTTTTTGTGGGGGTTAACAATACCGAGGGCCGTGGAGGCAGAGTTGCTGTTCGATCGCTCGAAGTCCTACAAGCTGCATGCCTTACTGGCTTCGTGCATGTGTTGTGGTGCATGCCTGCTGTTATTCTCGAATTCTGCATTGCACATACTGCACCAAGGTTGCCTGCCGCAAAGATGGAAAAGGCTGAAGCGCCGAAAGTGAAAGCCAAGCCTAAAAGTAAGCAGGGTGCAAAGGCGAAGGCAGCAAAGCAGGAAGAGGAGGATGACGAGGAGCAGCAAAAGCCGGCCAAAAGGGCCAAGAAGTAAAGGCTAGCTGCATGCAGCCAGATGCACACCCCAGTCGCAGTATCGATCCCAACCGTGCTAACCTAAGTAATATCGGAGCTGCTGGGCTGTGTGGGTATGATTTTACAAAGTGGCTTGGAATAGCTGCTGCACCGTGCTGGATCGCCGGCCTGCGATCGTGCCAAACTGTTGTCTCTGTGCACACTGGGGGCAGAGGGTTTAGGGTTTAAGGGTTTATGTTTTAGGTGTGTGTGTGTGTGTGGGTTTGTTTTTGTGTAGGGTCTTGGGCCAAGTGTTTCGTGGTGCAGGCTCGAATTTGAGGCTTGGGTTGCATAGGTTTTTAAGTGCTTTTGTGCTTAAGATTCACGCCGTGCCCTACACCCTAAACCCTAAGTGAAGCTTTGACTGAATAGCCAACCTGAGCAAAGCCTTCAACAAAACCTTCCCGAAGCCCAGAAAACTAGGGTTCGGGGTTCAGGGTTTACGGTTAAGGGTTTTAGGTTTTAGGGTTTAGGGGGGCTGAGGTTCGCGAGCTTTCTGCAGTCAAAAAATCACAAAACACCAACGCATTTGCTTCTATTGATCTAGTGCTAGACTACTCCTCTTTTCACAAACCCGTTCACTTCCCAGCCCTTTGCTCAAAGCCCTCGTACCCAAAGCCAGCATACCTCCCTATCAAGCCAGGTTCTTCAGAGGATGAGCCGGGCCACGACGGCCGGGTGCAGCTGTATGCAGAGATGCTCCTCGGTGCGAAATGCATTTAGGACTGTAATCGGGTCTGGGATTGGGCTCGGCCCTGTTCGCTACGAAAGCAGCACTTGAGGTTCGATTGAAAGGAGTACCCTGTCCCGCTAGTCGCAAACCCTAGCCAAGACTAAGCGACTATTGAATACCTTTAAAACACAAAGGATTGGCTGACTGAGAATCTTTTGCTTGGGGGCTTGGGTCTATTATCAGGACTCGGGCAACAACCCAGTTCTCCGAATCTCTGCCGACAGCAATATGAAACGGTATTCTGCTGCCCCAAACAATCTGGGAAGGCATCCGTAGAAGACACCCCTTGAAAGCAAACACCGAACCCTGAGAAATCAGAAGACCCCGCTCACTCTCTCTCACTCTCTCTCACTCTCTCTCTCTCTCTCTCTCTCTCTCTCTCTCTCTCTCTCTCTCTCTCTCTCTCTCTCTCTGTCTCTCTCTCTCTCTCTCTCTCTCTCTCTCTCTCCCTCTCTCTCTTTTCGGGACAAGTTCCAGCCCGCCCAGGCCACAGCGATAGACACGAAAAGGTGTCTCAAGGAGATGGCGAACCCTGGTCTGCCGGAGAGCGAAAAACGAGAAGTGAGCAATGCTGAACGGGATTGCCATGCTAAGTTCAACAGAATGGGTCTATCTTTGCCAGTACCGATACAGACCCACGACCACTGTGTAGAGAATGAAGAAATCATTTCTACATCATATGTGCTGGTGTCCAGCTGGCTACGATACCTCGTTCGGCAAATGCCTTGCTTGCTGGCTGGTGGGCGGAACACACTAGAGGTTCAACTCGAAGCTTTCTGGAAGATGTATCAGAACCACCACCCCGAGCACGCCATCTTCAGTGCAGAGCATATCACTCCTGCTACTGCTATTCCCCTGTGCCTGTTTTCAGATGAAGGGAAAGGCCCCAAGAGGGGCAATTACTTGATGACATGTATGGAATCACCAATTGGTTTGTCAGAGATGCCAGAAGACTTCGCTTGTTCTTGCTCTTCACACGTGTCGCACACGCCGTCTCAGTTCGTGCCTGGCTGTGATACCGTGACCGAAATGTGCGATGCCGCCAAAGAGGCTGCAAAGCAAACTACGAATCTTCAAGGGGCTTCCTTCTTGACAAGGCATTATCTGTTTGGGCTGCCAGATTGGGTATACAAGCATCATGATTCGGTGCTACAGAAAATGATGGAGCTCGTGGCCGAAGATATGTCCAAGCTGTTTACACAGGGAGCAA
>CAJNDT010000448.1:92500-206527 GCA_905221615.1 Symbiodinium sp. CCMP2592
GCCGCCTGCGGCTGCCTGCAAATGGGGAGGTGGTCAATGCGTCATTTGTTAATGGTCCTTCTGAGGTGTGAGGGCCTGTTTTGACATTTGGGTTTTTCCAGATTGCACGAGGCTTCGTTGAAGCCTTATTGTTACTATATTCGGTTGATACACATACGAAGAATTTCTACACAAAACCTACAGTTCAAATCCTAAACCCGATAAGGTATATACACACCAAAGCCTAAGTACAACTGAAAAGGCCAGACCGAGGTTCAGTGCACTCTCTATTTCCGGATGTTGTTAGCGAGTGGCAAAGTGCTGGGGCACTACAAAAATGAATCGATCAGCAGTGCTGCGAGTGATGCAGGGCCCACGAATGGAGGCCGGACTAACGAAGGAAGCATTGTCTTCGACAATTCTGAACTTGTTGGGGGTATCAGCAACCTTCTCGTAAAAACTTACACAAGTGAACAGATAGTCTTGCAATTGGCAGTGATAAAGCACCTCAGCTACGGCTACAGGCTCGTCCAGGAGGACAATGTCCCCAGTGGACACGAGAGGGCATCGGGGCACCTTAGCCTTTGAGCTGAAGAGCAGTCCACTGGCCCCACGAAGCTCAAAGTGGTTTGCAAAAGCCCGCTGCAGTGGCTCCGGTGCGGTCACGGGCGTCTGCAACTCCGTCCTGAAGCTGAGCGAAAGGCGGTCCAGTGCCTCGAGATGGGTGAGTTCCATCTCTCGCAAGAGGCCTTTTTCAGTGCCTGCACGGGCACAGTTCTGGTTGTTTGCGTAGCGCTTCAGCTCTTTGTGTCGCCGTTCGTGTGTCAGGCAAGAAATGAGGATCCTGTGATGCGAGAGTTGGCCTGCGAGGTGCATGGCCATGTGCCCTTTCGGAAGAAAAGTTTCTCCAGGATACACTTCCTGATACTTCGCCAAGTGTGCCTCCACAGCCGTTCTGAGATCTGATGGCGCCACATCCCCATGCAAGGTGCCTTGCAGGAGGTCCAGGCACTGGCAGAGTAAAAGGAACGAGCTAATGGCACCCAAACAGTCCGCCGACAGCTCTGTTGTCTCCCTGATGCGGTGGATGATGTCCCTGAGGATTGGATACACCCCGAGAGCTTCACTGGCGGAGCTCTTCCAATCGGAGTCGCCCTTCTTCGGCTGGAAGACGTTCTTGATGACATTACTTTTGCCTTCGTGGTAAGAAGGCAAAGAATACTCCTGAAGAGCCTGGTGAATGGCATCCTGCTGCACCCCCTGCTGGTTCAGCCTGCCCAGAAGCAAATTGACTTCTAGGTGAAAAAGTCCCCCCACCAAGTAGACATGTGCCCAGTCGAACATCACACCTTTGGTGGGGTCGAACATGGCCATGAGGGGTTGGCAAAGCAAAACCCCGTGAGGAGAATGGTTGAATCCAAGGTTGGACTGCATCGCATCGAAGTCTTTGCGGGAGCTCCCATCCACTTTAGATGACAAGAGGTTGACGGTCGCCTGCAGGGAGTTGGCTGTGTGGAGCTTAAACCGTCTGCTGTCGGTACAGGTGTGGAGCTCCAACGGGGGGTGCAAAGGTGCCGGTGCATAGCGCCTCAACACCACGTTTCGGCAGAACATGCACGGGACCTTCCCAGAGGCCCCCTTAAACTCAAACATATGTTTGAGTGCGCTCTCGTCGGCCACCACGATGGCGAGCTCAGCAGACAAAACCAGGCCTGGAAAGGCGAGGCCGAAACGAAAGTTCCGGTCCTCCTCCGTGAAGCATAGCATGCACCGCTTCGTGAGTTGGCTCAACCCATCCGCCACATCTGCAACCGTCTTGGATCGCACTGTCGTCAGCAGCATCCAAGCATCCTCGCGGGTTAAGCTGGTGCCGAATTCTCTGAAGCTCCAATAGAAGGTTTGCAGCTTCCGGGCGTTTGAAACCTTCAGTTGATTGCCCGGTGAAACTTCATCGGAATACACCACTATCCCCCATGGGGAATTGACGGTTGCTGGCTTCCTCTCCAACATCTCCAGCATGAAGCTTCGAAACCGTTCGCAAGAGTTCAGCCGATGCCAAAGGCAGGCGGCCGGGTCTAAAAAGTCGACTGGAATCTCTGCTCCACTGTTGCTTTCCAGTTTCCAGTGCTTCATCATGGGACCAAATGGAGTCTCAGCCGCCATTCTCTTCTCCCGCGACCGCTTCACGGAGCTTTGACTGATGCCAGCCGGCAATGAATCTGCTTCCTTCACTGCACGTAAAACCTCTGCCAACCCGTGTTGTGACACGAAGCTCTTCCTCCCGACTCGGCTGAGGTCTAGAGGTGGCATTGGTGCGAGCCAAGCCCTGCACCCTGCAGGATCGCGAGCCGAGCCCTGCAATCCCAAGAAATGGCACGGCAAGATCTACACGATCGGATGATTTCGTCTCCTGTAAAACATAAGTGTCCCGGCTCATGTTCTGGCTACGATAGATGCGAAAGGATCTTATGCAAAAGGTCATATATGATCATGCAAAGCTCAGGTTTCAGGCATCAATGCAAAGAAGATCGGACTTGAAGGACACAAGCCTGGCAGCATGCAAAGGTAGGGCATTTGCACTATATCAATGCAAGAAAAAAACATATGCAGGACCTGCATATGTCTATATGCATGGTGCACCATGCATGCATGATAGCAACACCCATATATATATATATATATACATACACATATATATATATATATGGATATATATATATATATATATATATGTACACATGCTACGTATACCACCACCGAAACCGTCCAGCTTACACCATGCACGGCACCACCAGCAGCATCACCTCGAGCTACCCATCCACCGCCAACCAACGAGGAAACCCTATATCCCCTACATAAAGCCTATATATACAAAACCATACAAACCCTAAACCCTGAAACCTATATGGTTTCATTATATGCCCTTTTATAACCGCCCATCTGTATCCGTGTACATGGCAAGACAAACCGAAACATCTCGGCAGCAAAGACCCAACACTGTTTATCTAGCCTGAACCCGTCATAAAACCTATGTATATTATAAAACTATTAAATGAATCTTAAACCCAATATCAATCCACGTATACTACATCACGAGACCGTGCACATGGTCCTCGATGATGGAAAACAACCTGCACCACAAGTGTAATGACTTCAGCTCTGGGCCATCCTGACCCACCTCCAAGTGACAACTACCAAATCCTATACACCCCAGATAAACCCTGAAATCAACAGTCCATATAAGCAACAAGTAATCATCCAAACTACAACAACCACAACAACCACCAATGTAATCAATACACAGTTGTCAACAACCATTCAGACGAAGAATATTATAGTGAAGTTTATAAACCCGCAACCATGAAACCCAGACCTCTCGGAACAACAATCACCACAATCGACCACCACCAAAAGAAGTGCAAGAACCACGCCAACCTCCACCCCTGAACAGTCTACAAGCAGTGCTAGCTGAAGCCAGCATATCGGTATCTCAAGAATAATTCTATACATCATGCATGCCTGAACTGAAAGTAGTCCTCGTGCACTGCTCTTGCCTCCCCGGAGGCATTGGGCGATCGGCCTGCCACACATCAACCACAATTCTAAACCCATACGGATACAATCTGCTGAGCTGTCGAGGTGTAATCACGTGCAAGATTGCAGAGAACCCGGACTGGTTTCTCGGATCGCGGCATCAGGTCGGACGTCGACGATGACACAAAACACCGGGCGGCACATACAGTCCACCCTGCACGAGAAGGAAGCTCGCATGCTGGCACTCACCTCAACTCTGGTCCATCCTGGCATGATAACTCCGAGCTTGCACCGGCTTATATACCAAATATATTTTGACGGTCTATACTTAACAAGGGACACAACTGACGGTGCATGCACCACGGTCCTCATCAAAACCCACCTCGGCGGCAAGCTTCGCGGAAGGGTAGCCCTGGCCCTCTGGGCTCCACCACTTCCCGTAGAGCGAGCCATCGGTGCCCCGGCGGCGGTAGTGCACCACCCATCCGCTTCTCTTGCGGATGCTCTTCACGATCGTGTTGGAGGCGGCCTTTGCCTTCGGCACGGCCTTGGACTTCGCCACGGTCTTGCTCTTCGCCGCGGCCTTGCTCTTCGCCACGGCCTTGGACTTCGGCACGGCCTTGGTCTTCGCCACGGCCTTAACCTTGGGCTTGGGGATGATGTTTGCTGCAGGCTTCTGCTTCAAGATGCTTGCAGGCCGCTTGCATTTCTGTAGCCACCCCAACTGCTCCTCGGGGCCGTCCTGGTCGCCTTCATTCTGCTCCTCCTCCTCATCCTCAGCGGTCTCCTTCTTCTCACTCTGCTCTGGGGCCGGGAGGCTGAGCAATGGCACTCCGGACGAAGAGGCTTTCTCTGCCGGGGAATCGGTCTGCAATGGCTGGGCCTGGGTCTGCGAGGTCTTGTCAGGCGAAGGAAGTGCCAGCTGCTTTCTCTTAGTGTTGGGCTTGAAGAGGTGGAGGTTGCCGAGAGGCTGATCCTCTCCCTGGCCCTGGTTCTGCATCGCTTGGACCACGTGCATTAGCCCAGCCATGAACTGGCCGAATGCATCGCCCTGCGAGGGCCCGGAAGGCACCAATGCACTCGAGCTCGAGGAGGAGGTCGCGGCTTGCAGGGCCTTGGACGACTTCCTCAAAGCCTGCACCTGCGAAACCTTCAGGATTTGATCGATTGAGAGCGGCTCAGGCGGGTCCTCGCGATAGGAGTCCGCGAAATGACGTAGATGGTCAGGTAGCTGATCCGGCGAGTCGGGGTAGATGGGGAGCTCAAAGGTGGTTTTGCCAGGCATCATTTCCCGCTTACGTTTCATAATGCGTTTGAAATGGTTCAGGGCACTATAGAAACTGCTCGCAGTCTTCGCCTCTAGGCCACCAGCGACCGCACTGGCAAGAATGCGGCCTTTGCAGGTTTCACTGGGCAGCACCAGGCCGATTTTGATGCATCGGCTTGCCATCTGGTGCAATTTCTGCGACTCAGACTGAGCCGGGTCGGCCAAGATCCGTCGGTCCTCCTTGGAGAGGTAAGCACCAAACCGCGGGCAGTCTTGGGTCCTGGTCTCCTCGGCTGGATTGCCTCCGCCCAAGGCTGCAAGCTTGTCCGACACGAGTTGGCACATCTCGGTCTTTTGCTCACCCGTCCATGGCCCATCTGCGATCCCACGGGTCAAGGCAGTCGCCTCCGTCGGGGTCACCTTCACCAACTTGCCGATGCCCTGTTTCACCGCAGAGGCATGCGTCTGAAGCATGGTTTTCCACGTCTCCTGTGGCACTGCTGCCTTCTGCTGGTCCAGGAAATCCGCGAGCTGAGCCATCATGACCTTCAGCTGTTCAGCCATGGCCACAGCTATCGGAAGGACAAAGATCAGTGGCGAAAAATCCTCGCGAGCAAAAGCCCTGCAAGGATCACCGCAGCGAGCATGTGCCCTGCAGCGGCAGATGCTTCTCTATATGGTGCATATAGGAGTTTGCAGCACCAACAGCAGCAGCAACAACGACAACAACCAACAACCAACAACCAACAACCAACAACCAGAACCAACAACCAGAACCAACAACAACAACAACAACAACAGCAGCAACAACGACAACAACCAACAACCAACAACCAACAACCAGAACCAACAACCAGAACCAACAGCAACAACAACAACAACAACAGCAACAGCAACAGCAACAGCAACAGCAACAGCAACAGCAACAGCAACAGCAACAGCAACAGCAACAGCAACAGCAACAGCAACAGCAACAGCAACAGCAACAGTAACAGCAGCAGCAACAGCAACAGCAACAGCAACAGCAACAGCAACAGCAACAGCAACAACAACAACAACAACAACAGCAACAACAACAAGAACAACAACAACAACAACAACCAGAACCACAACCACAATCACAATCATAACCACAACCACAACCACAACCACAACAACCCACCAACCAACCAACCAACCAACCAACCAACCAACCGACCAACCAGGCAACCAACCAAGCAACAAGCAACAACCAACAACCAAGAACCAAGAACCAAGAACCAAGAACCAACAACCACAACAACCACAACAACCACAACAACCACGACAACCACAACAACCACAACAACCACAAACACAACCACAAGAACAACAACAACGACGAAAACAACCATACAACTGATCGGCTGCAGAGTCTCATAAGTTTGCAAAGGACCTTGTTTCAAAAATGCCCCGCTGACAGCTCACTCAGAATTCCGGGACCACCTCGCTCAAGGCAAGTTTCCTAGGATCAGTTTTATGTACAATCCGCTTCTTGGCACTGACCAACATCTTGTGATACTTCGCCCTTGACCGTTTGCTCGACCAGAGGAGCGAAGTCAGGCTCAACTGGCCACGGCAGCCCACCAGCCTGATGTCCTGGGAGGACTGGAGGAGATTAGCCTGCAGCATGGCACTTCTGATCAACAATCGAACTGTAGCCACCCGCACATCTCGGTCTGGTGCAAGTGGCCGCGAGGATTCAAACACCACTCTGCCGGATAGCATTCGGGCTTGTATGTGCAGGTTGCCGGAGATCAGCTTAGCGAACAACATGATAACAATGGTTGCGATGGGGGCGACCCTGACGATGAAATACTGCCGGAGGCCCCCTTTCATGCCCTCCCAGATGCTGGACTCGTTGTTGGCAAGCTCTCGTACCTTGTATACCAGGCGAAGGACTCATGGCCGAAGTAATCCTGACCCAACGAGATCCTGTAGCATGCCGCCGAGCTGAGAACCCGGAACTCGTCGTTCCTGGGAACCTGGGAGTTTGGGCCTGCGACTTTCGCAATCTCGAAGGTGGGAGCAAGCATGGCCAAGGCACCGATCTTTCCTGGCAGGTAGCTTGATGAAGCAGCTGCATCGGGAAGAGCAAAACTGCGGGATCCTGTCTTCCTCGCTTTTTCCCTGTCACTCTGCCGCATCCCTCACGGCACTCTCGCGAGCATGCCCTGCGAGAGACGGAAGCGAGACACGGCCCTGCTTCCGCCAAAAACACGGACATGCACTGCATGCTTTCATGCATACATGCATCCACCACCACCACCACCAACAAACAAACAACCATCCCCACCACCACCACCACTATATGCAACGTGCACCACCACCCTGCATGCAGCATCACCCTCACCACGACCATGCACCGTGCACCTTGCACCACCACCATGCACCACCAGCACCATGCACCACCACCGCAACATGCATGCATGCAACATCACCACCACCATGCCTGACCAGCATCAACACCAGGCGCCACCATGAGCAGCAGCACCAGCACCATCACCAGCGCCACCCTTGTTTACTGCCATGTTGCTATTTAACAGTTATAATGTACCTTCTAAAAACCACTGCCTCTTTCCTGTGGCACACCATAGAGTGCCATTGCGGCACACGGGACAATATATGGCATGCACTCAGAAAACGACGTGCACTAAAGAGAGAGAAAGAGGGAGCGAGCGAGCACAAAGACAAAAGGACGGAGAAGGAGGGTCCAGGGTTTTGGGTTTAGGGTTTTGGGCTTTTAAGGTTTAGGGTTTCTATAGTATAGGGCTTACAGGGTTGTAGGGTCGAGGGGTTTGGGGGTTTGGGGGTTTGGGTGCTTTGGTGGTTTGCTGGCTTCGACCTAAACCCGGGCAACCCCTGCGGCACACCGGCATTTTCTCATCCTTTCAAAAACCGTCTTGTTTTGGTGACACGGCTACTTCGCCACCTCCGAAGGCTTGCTCTTGTCGTCGTCCTTCTTCTTGTCACGGGCTTTCTTCTTGTCATCGTCCTTCTTCTTGTCGCGGCCTTTCTTCTTGTCATCGTCCTTCTTCTTGTCACCGCTTTTCTTCTTGGCATCGTCCTTCGTGGCCCACGTGACCTCGTCCAAGGACAGCCTTTTCACGATGTCCTTGACCGCCGCCTTGCCCCACTGGAACACCGCCTCCTCGCCCTCGTCGTCGTCCTCGCCCAGCTTCCGCCGCTTGCACTCTCGCCGGCACACCTTCTGGAGCACGAGTGCCAGCTGAAGCCTCTCTCGCTCCTCCACCATGGATCTACAGTCTATGCGGATGCTCTGCAATGGATGTTGTGCCGTTTCTGCATGCATGCCCCTCGTGGTGCTACAGCTGCATGCCGTGCCTGCCAAGTGCTGATGGATGCCCCCTGGTTGTTGTTGCTGCCGCTTGCTGCTGCCTTGCTGTCGCCACTCGTTGCTGCTGCTGTTGTTGTGGCAGCTGCAGGCACACATCAAGGTTCAACATGGGCACGACTGTGACATCACTGCAACTGCATGACATGTCTGCACACAACAAGAAGCGGACATGGCCCACCGTGGTGGTGGCAGTGGTGGTGGTGGTGGTGGTGGTGGTGGTGACGGTGATGGTGGTGGTCGTGGTGGTGGCGGTGGTGGTGCTGGTGCTGGGGGTGCATGGTGGTGGTGCAGGTGTTGGTTGTGGTGGTGGTAGTGGTGGTGGTGGTGGTGGTGGTGGTGGTGGCGGGTGTGGTGGTGGTTTTACTATGTATACTACTACATGCTATAGTACTGTAGTACTACTATAGTACGAGTACTATAGTACTGGTACTAGTACTATACTAGTACTACTACTAAACTACTACCCCTAGTACTAAACTACTGCTACTACTACTCCTATACTACCACTACTACTACTACTACTACTACTACTACTACTACTACTACTACTACTACTACAACTATACTACTACTACTACTACTACCACTACTACTATAGTACTACTACAACTAATACGACTAGTACTCCCACTACTATACTACTACTACTACTACTACTACTACTACTACTACTACTACTACTACTACTACTACTATTACTACTGTGCCTACTACATACTACATACGACATACTACATACTACATACAACATGCCAGGGTCCCTGGGTTTGGTGTTTCGGGGTTTAGGGTTTAGGGCTCAGGGCTCAGGTGTAGGGGTTTAGAGGTTTGCGGGTTTAGGGGTTTAGGCTTGTAAACCCACCAAATCTCTGTGGGTTTATGCAAATGCGGATTGGCGGGGCTTTTGGGGGCTTTCTCGCTGCTCTGTGGTTTTGATTGGATTCATGAACTGCTTCCGGACAGGACATCCTACATACATAAAAAAGCCAGGGCAGAAAATATGTATACATAAATTCGGCCTTGGTTTTTTTATGTAAGTATATTTTTTTTAATTCCTAAAACCAAAAAAATATATGTATACATAAAAAACCCCTCGCCGAATTTATGTATACATATTTTCGGCCCTGGCTTTTTCATGTATGTAGTGTGTGGCTCGTTTTTCCCCTCACCGTCTGGGTAACCGCCCTGGGGAAACTCTCGCCAATTTTTTTCTATGTTTTTTTTTAACTTCCTGTGCTCGCAGCCAGCGTGAGCAGCAAACATTCGGTTTCCTGGTTTTGCTTTCGACCCTCCCCTTCCTATGTTTGCTGGGATTTTGAATGCCAGAACGGTGCGAAAACTTCAGGATTTGCTTTCCCGGAAGGGGGGGGGCAGGACATAAGGCTTCGACATGCAAGCACTGCCGAGAGGAACACAACGCTCGTCGCCGCCGTTTTTTTCATGGAGCTGGCCTGCTCCGTGCAGCCGGGGCCCCCCTCGGCCGATGGAGTGCAAACCCAGTTCTATTACCACAACACGTCCCCTGTAGATCAACTTCTAAACCAGAACATCCCGACTATATACCAGGACATATAGGAGTGTATCTGAAGTCCGGTGCACAAGCCATCAGCCTCGGCTGTACAACCCTTGGCATCGTACGGTGAAACCGAATGCCGGCAGGAGCTTCTACTTTGTCTCTAAATGCCTACATACCTATGCATCTATATTCATCATCAAGAGTTAACCCAGAAGCCAAAATCCAAAGGCTAGCTACGTAATTGTACATCTATATCATATATATTTATATGTATTGATACCCATATATATATATATATGTATATATATGCACGTGCTTCTGTATATCTATGTATATATTTTTGCCTAAGACTTGATGTACACCTACATATATATATATATATGTATACATAAGTATAAATATATCTATATATGTATGTATAGATAGAAAACTATACGTGTATATCTATCTATCTATCTATCTATCTATCTATACGTTGACACTAGATGCACATGTATATATATATATATCTATATATATACGTTTGCAATTATATATTTACGTACATCTATATCCATATCCATATATATAAATATATGCCTATCTATACATACATATATGTATATACACATACCTTCAAGTGCATATATATATATATATATAGATATAGATACAGATATGGATATAGATATAGATATACATTTACACACGTATACGTATTCACATATGTATTTATACATATGTACTGATGTATATGTCTGTATATGTTTGTGTGTGTGATTATACATATACTACCGATAATACCTCTCCACGTAACCTACCTATGACCGGCCTGTAACTACCTAACAATATATATATATATATATATATATATATGTGTATGTAAACACACACCGGTTCCAAACTACCTACACCTATGTGCCCATATATGCATACCTACCTATACACCGACAGACCCATCTGCCTATACCTGCCTACCTATGTCTACATCTGCTTATGTATTATTTACCTCACATATACCTCCACCTTTACCTATATAGGCTTTGTATCTGACAACACTCTATCCACTATATATATATATATATATATATAAACACCTACCTATGAACCCACATCTCTATATACCTGTAACTTAGCTACGTATACCCATATAACGAAAATATATTTATACATATTTTCCTATGTATTATGTACATATATAACTACCCATCTACCTATTTTCCTATGTACTCTGTACATATATACCTACCCATCTACCTAGCTTGCTAACTAGTTCTTTCCCTGCTCCGTTGCAGCCAGCGGCAACCATTCATAAGTCCCCATGGATCCGGGAGGTCGGCTTAGTCTGCAAGCTTTCCACGGTTTAGGATTAGGGTTTAGTCGGGGTTTAGGGCAGTTTAGGGTTTAAGGGTTTTGGGTTACGTGTAAGGCACACAAAATGCACATAGCCACAGCAACTGCTAAGACGATATACCTCCACGGAAGAAGCACGAGCTGGAATGCATAGGGCCGGACACAAGATCCAGTTTCGGGCTTTAAGGTTTCCAGGTGCAAGGCTGGCCATGGCACGGCAAGACACGAAGGCCCATTGCGAGCAGCTCAATTAACAGGGACTCAACCTGTTTGCCAGGCCTTTGCATCGTCGCTGTGAATCATGCATTAAGAATAAAGCCACTTCTTACCTTTGTAACCACTCGCTTCTGGCAAAGGCCTGCACATTGGATCCCCGACGACATCTCCATCATGCTGGAAACAACGATATGTAGTATACTAGAAGACTGGACTTTCGCAGCTATACTCGTGGCATGCATGGGGATGTCCGTCGGCCTTTCCGGGGGGCCATGCGAGCACGAAGAATGTTAACTCACTGGGTGTGAGGGGCAAAAATGACTTAGCTAGTACCCACAGGGTTTATATAAGGGTCGAGGGTTTATGTAAGGTGGGTGGACATATACATAAAACACACCAGACTGCACTATTGCACCCTAGCACACAAGAGGCGCATGCCCGTGCTCGCGGCCTCAATTTCAGCAGGCTGCAACCCTATGCACATACCAGCACGGCCTTGCGACCCGATCCGACTGGAGAACCCTTCCTGTATGTCTGTGTGTACGTATGTGTATATATATATATATGTATATATATATATACATGTACATATATACATATATCATATATACACGTATATATATATATATATATATATAAATATATAAATATATATATATATATATATATATATATACGTGTATATGTGTATATGTGTATATGTATATGTGTATGCATATATGTATGTATGTATGTATGTATGTATGTAGCTAAATATGTATGAAGGTATCTATATAGGTATGTAGGTATAGAAGTATGAAGGTATATGTAGGTCTGTGTGCACGTGGGTATATACAGGCACATGTATGTACGTATGTGTGCATGTATGCATGTATACGTACGTATGCAAGCATGCATACATGCATGTAAGTACGTATGCATGCATGTGTGTATGTATGTACGTATGTGTGTCCTTATGTAGGGCTGCCTATACTATAGGCTGTGCAAGCCTACATAAAGTACAACAACATTCTGCACCGACCGTGCCTCGTGCATGTGCTACCTCCTACGCCTCCTTCCTCTCAAGGAGGCCGACCAGTCGGCCCATGGTCCCCAGGGCGGTGCTCATCTGCAGGGATGGGCGAGGAGCTTTCGAGACTATAGCTGTGTACCCTGCCACTATAAACCATAACATCCCAGGGAAAACCCACAAACATCCAACCAAACAACCGAAACTAAAGCCCTTGAAACTCTAACGGCCAAAACCCATGGTTCTTCTGTGCAGGCAAAGGCCCATTTCAAGAAATATACTCCATAATTTGTGTATGTATGTACATATGTATATATATATATATATACTTACATGTATGTGTATGTATATATATATATATATATATACATCTCGTACATACTAATGTATAACTTATAGATAATGTATTAGAAACAGGCCAAACGGACAAGCGAAGGAGGTGGAACATAATATATTGGGTTTCTATTACTACATAGCTGGTGGTTGTTTTGGTTGAACTGGCCTGCTCCCGGAACTCTCGTCGCTCTTCACGGTCCTCCTCCATCTTCCTCTTGTGCTGGATCTTGTGGCCAGCACGAGTCCGGTCTCGCTGCCGTCCTCCGCCCTTCCTGGATGCAATGCTGCTGATGCAGGAAACAACTTCATTGAGGACTTTATGGGTACGGCTGTTGTCTTTACAGTTATGCCGTCATACCATTTAGGGACCTATATGTGACTTGGGTGCACAGAGGGTTGTCGGGTGATATAACAGTTGCAGAGAATGGTCCTGTCAAGTTACATGACTGGTGTTGATTGATTTAAGGACTGCTTTTTATGAAACGTGTTCGTCTAAGAGCATTCCGAGAATCGGCCAAAACTGGCCACGGTGGTCGATCCAGCCGCCCTCCACGTACCTGCCCTTGGTGGATGTACTGGAACCCGAGCTGGAGTGCTGCGACATCTTCTTCGGCTGCCAGACACCCTTGAAGTGGTGCCACCCGCCACCGCCACGGCCTTTGTTCCATCCTTGCTGGTTCTTGGATGGCTTTGGCCATGACTTCCAGCTGGAGTCCTCGGAGCACTCGGCTGCGGGCTCCTCCCAGGTGCAGGCATGCACCCCGAAGCCATCCGCTTCCACGCCCTCATTGGCATCCTCTTCCCACATCTTGGAGTCGTACTCCCATGCGCAGTCCCAGCCATCGGTGGCAGCCTCATCTGAGAACTCAGCCGGCACGACGCCATCAGGAGCGACCGGGACTTCGACCTCCTCTTTCACATCCATCTCGGCCCACGTCCGCACACTGTGATGCGAAGGCGGGCAACTTCACTCTAAAAACACCTTTTGGCCCAAACTGCGACGTGAGAATAAAGTGCACAAAGCCTCACATCAGGAAAGCATGGGACATGCCTGGCTGCACAGCTCATCACACTGCATGGGACATGTCTGGCTGCAAAGCTCACCGCAAAATCTTCAAATTCACAAGAGTGCATGTATGGCCCAGGTAGAGTACCGGCTATTATAAACATTCATAGAGGTTGACAGGAATACACATCGATGTATACAGATAAAGATACACACTTTGTACAGACACACACACACACACAGAGACACACACTTTTACACCCACATTCCATCCACTCTACTTTTCACGAAGAGCAGAAACAAATTCGGAGGACAGCAGCATCAAGTATATACCCATTCTTCTAGATATGTCCTAAATATAGAACCTTATACCTAAGGTATACGTATAACTTAAGAAAACGAACGAAATCCAACAGGAAAGCTATAGCTGGACACATGTATATAAACCCAGCCAAAGCGCCAAACCTTTAAAGTGCTGCACAAACCCCTTTATAAACCCTAAACCTTAAAAACCCCCACCCCACCCCACCCCACCCCCCTAAAACTCAGCAGGAGCACTTTGTCATTGCAGGACAGCATCATCCATGGGCACACAGCCTGAAACCAATATGGTACTTCGGGAAAACTGGTGACACCGCAAAACCATACAGAACTGCGATAACTGAGGTGCATGCTACATCGCGAATGCATAAAATGTCCGATCACATGTTCTCATGTGCAATGGGGGGGGCATCGTCGCTGTCATTCGCCGTGTTGTCCGGAGCAGCCTCTGCAGCCTCGGCCTCCTCATCGTCATCGTCTTCGTGGTTTGCGACAGCTGCTTTCGGCTTGCGGCCTCGCTTACGTCGCTTCTTCGGGCTGGCAGCCGCACGACCAGCTCTTTTCGGAGCTGGCTGAACGTAGGTTGGCGAGTTCAGCAGGGCCAGGCGAACATAGTGCAGGTTCGCCTCATTCAGTTCGACCCAAAAGTCAACACCCCTGATGCCCCACAGCATCTTCATGGGGTGCTCTTCATGGACGACCTCCCCCTGCTCGTTAACCACTGCTGGTGCCGTGACCTCAACCATCCGCCCCGCTAGATACTCATCCTGCTGGGTCGCAGCACGGATCTTGGCCGGGACGGCGGTCCCCTCCGCCTCGGCGGCTTGCACGATGACCCGCTTCAAGGATTCCTGACATGCTGTCCTTCGCAGCTCTTGAAGGGTATGGAACCATTGACGATTGATATTGTGCTCTTTCGAGCTATGCAATCGCAAACCCTTCCCCGTCACAAATTGGGTCAGGAACCTGTCCCATTTGTTGAGCTTCATGAAGTTGTTGCCGTGCACGGACTGAATCGCGGGTTGCCATGTTTTCTTTTTGAGGCCAGCTCCTTCGATGCAAATGGCCGTGTAGATCTTGATTGGGAGTTCCTGCTGTTCGTCCCCCTGTTCGTGCTCCTCCTCCTCCTCCGGTTCAGACATGGCTTCCAACTTTGAACAGCGAGCTAGGCCCTGCTGTTCCCGTCAGCGAGCTGCAGCCCTGCTGACAGAAGTTCACAAACTCAGCTGCTGTGAACCCAGGGCATAGAGCCAATGTTCAGGCACAGTCACATGCAGACACACACAGACACACACAGACACACACACACACACCATACACACACAAAGACACGTCAAACGAGGACTCTCTGACACAAGGCCCAAGATCGGCATCAGACTGTCTCGTTGCAATCCCAATCTGATGGACTGCAAAACCCAGGCTGAAACCAGGCAAGCTCCGTGTATGCAACATGGAGTCGATGATGTCAGATTCCCCGACACATCATTCTTTTAAACCGATCGCACAGGAGCTGCATGGCTGCACGGGATTACATAGGGGCCTTCTGCCAAACGAGTGGATTAGAGGAGCCTTCAGCAATGGGATGAAGGGGCCTTTTGGCGCACGATTCAAAATTGCCCTGGATGGACCACTTACTTTCGGGACTTCTTGCTCACCGGCTGCAGAACCTCGATCTCTTCGTTCTTGGCCATGTCGGGCCTCCATAGCACCAAGCTGTCGCCTGCATCGAGCTTGACAAAATTGCGGACTATCGGGAGGATCATCGTTGTGGATTTGCACGTCAACTTCTGGTTGCTAGAGGCTTTGCTCGCCCAATGCAGCTCCATGTTGGCATCATCGCGATCCGATGTGCTCTTCATCACCCATACTGGATTGATGAAGCCCGGCGAGGACTCGGTCTTGGGACCTTGAAAGTAAGCCTGCATGGACATGAGGTGGGTCGTTTTGTTGCTTGGTCCTGCAGCCAAAGCAGCCAACTGCACTGCTCCGGCGGGCACCGTATCACCAACATGAACTTTGGCCGTTGCGATGGGGAGCTTCAAGATGTTGATGTTGTAGCCCTTCTTCACCTGCACATTCTTGCCCGGCTTGAGGAAGACATCAAGGTCATCGACTTGCAACGTCTCGTACTGCTCGTACATGGACCTGAAAACCAGGCCCTTGATCACTGCAATGCTGAACTCCTCACTTCTCAAAGGGGAAAACTTGCTCCATCCCTTGAACAACACGGGCTCTATCTTGGGCACATACATCTTCCACTTGTTCTCCACGAAAGCCTCTGAGGATGCCTCGTATTCCTTGCCATCTTGCAGCTTCAAACGGACCTTGTCGGCGGAGATCTCGATGATGGTGGCCTTCATGTCGTCGGCTCGTCGGATCACTTCCTTCCCAGGCTGAAATCCCAGGTCCACGACTCGCGAGTTCGACACAAGCTTCCCTGTG
Organism: Symbiodinium sp. CCMP2592; assembly: GCA_905221615.1. NCBI lineage: Eukaryota > Dinophyceae > Suessiales > Symbiodiniaceae > Symbiodinium > Symbiodinium sp. CCMP2592. Next base: position 108,832 of record CAJNDT010000448.1, read on the forward strand.
TCGTCGTAGACCCGCAAACTCCTAGAAAGACACGTTGACTGCATGACCAAACCCCAAACTAACATATATATATATATATACTGCATAAGACAACATGAAAACCGGGAACCTACACCTCGCGGCTGAATGGACCCATCTTGCACACCACATGAATCCCTGAAAACCTATACCTCATGAGCATGCATACCTGGACCCGACCCCAAATCCGCAACCCTCGTTGAAGATACGAAGAGTCCTCACAAGGGCGATGCCCAAGTACACAGACCCCACATATACTCCAACGTGAACCCTATACCCTATACAAGCCCCATATAAGCATCAAGATGTATTTATATGTATATATGTATACAACCAGGCATACACAGATCGAGGCACGAGCCACGAGTGGCTGGGGCTGAGGATTCCGAAGTCTTCGTGGAACTGCTGCTCGCCCAGGGAGACGAGACACCGAACTTTCCAAGGCACGTCCCGGCAGCATCCTCAATGCTGTCGTGCTTGGCAATTTTCTTCTTCTGCAGCACAACGGCGGCCATGTCAACCTCGAGGTCCCCTATCACCGCCTCCACGTTGTCGAAGCCATGCAACAGGCGCTGCACCTCGAAAAGCACGGCTTCGGCTTTCTTCACATTGGGGAGAACCTCCTTTGCTGAGAGTGATCGCTTGATGTCTGTCAAGCTGATGGCCTTTTCGGGGCCGCTCAGGCCCAACTTGATGCACATGTGTCTCCATGCTACATGCTGATCGCTGCCCTTGCAGTCCTGCGAAAGGCCATGCCACAGGTCGCCGCCGAGAGCTCGATTCGGAAACCCCGAAGCTCGAACATACCGCTCTGTCTTCGACAGAAAGCTCGTCTCGCCTGTGCCGCCACCACACTTCATGACGAAACCGAAGATGGAGGGTAGAGCAGCCGCATGCGGCGAGCGGCTCCGAAGGATCTCAGCCGAGACATCCTGGTACGTGACAGCCTTGCCCGGGTTCCTCTGAAGGAAAGCTGCGATGCTCGCATTGATCCTCTTAGCCAGCTGCATCTCGTGTTCAACCGATGCAATCTGCCCTGAGGCATTCCCCGAAGCTTGCGCTAACAAGCAATACTGAGGAAAGAGCTGGGCGATCTCGTAGCTGATGACCAGCCACTCGTGCCCTTCCCTGATGCTCCGGGCCCAAGCCGCATCATGGGACTGCAGCCTCTCTAACGACAGTACTCCGTCGTTAGTCAAACGATTGTCTTCATGGGTGATCTTGAACCAGAAGCACCTCGATGCCTGGTTGGCGTGGCTGCCAACAATACTGGCATAGCGTATGCCAGTGAGTGGGGCGAGCTTTCCACTCGACCCGCCGATCAGCTTCTCGTTGAAGTCTCTGATGCTGTCGCCTTCTGCTCCCGATGGTACCTCCACACAGATGCCTTTCACCTCCTGCTGGGAGAAGCCAATCGTTGCTTTACTCGTCAACAGTTCGTGCACGTGGGAGCAACTGCATCCCAGGCCGTCCCTGTTCTGCTCATGGACACCAATGTGCTGGCAGTGGATGACCTGCTTCCATGCTAGGCCCTGTTGCACCAGGAATTGGTGCAACGAGTCCATCGACTGGACAAGCTTGCCGGCCTCGGCCGCCTTGAGGAATCCCTCGATCATGACACGGTCCGTGGGTGACACCACCATGCTGGTTCTGTCAGCTGCGAGCTATTGCCCTGCGGCTGCAACTACTGCGAGCTAAGCCCTGCAGCAGCAACGGGACTTGATACATGTACACATGCACATGCTGTGTGAACTCGTTCCCGAGCCAAACCGAGCCAAAATGAAAACAGAAACCAAACCAGCCATTCGGCAGATATACGAACTGTGCCAAAAAGGAAACACAAACCAGCCACCCGGCCAAAACAACCCCCCTATATATGCCACACAAACGTATGTATATGTCACCAATATATGCAACAAGCGAACACGGCACAACAACCCAGCCAGCGACAGGAACAAACCAAGCCCTAACTTCATCCCAGGCATATATATATATATATACACACACAAGCACTCTTAACATGCAAACAGTCGCATCAAAAAGGAAACAAACAAGGACCCCGCCTAACTTCCAACCAAACCCCGACCCACCCCAAAACCCTTCCAAAAAAGGAGCCCGCCTGCTCCAGCACAGGCAGCTGCAGGCGGCCCAGCAGCCAGGGCAGGAGGGAAGGAGGAGTTGTCGGGGCAGGGTGGGCATGTTTGGGTTTTGAAGTTTGTTGTTGCTTTACAGTTTACTTGCATGTGATGTGTTGTTTCTCTAGAAGATCCTATGCACGAGAATATTTAGATATTCCATTAAAAAGCCGCTACCCAAAACCGGCAAAAAAGAGATTCAGGTCGCCTCCCTGCTTGCAAAAAAAATCGCAAATTGCCTTTGCCCACTGCCTTGAAACAAAAAAAAAGATGTTTGGGACAATGCGACAATACCAAAAAATCATGATTTTCCAACGACCATGGCCCAGCTCTAAGTGAGCTAAGTGGACTTAGCGAAACCATCGCAACACCCCATTTAGCATATCACTTCTAACCACTTATATCTGGTTTAGTTCATATACCGGTAAGTTGCCTAAGTTGGCTTGGCTATTTACACATAAGTGACTCAAATAGATATAGATAATTAGATAACTGAACCGTATATGGCCAATTGGATGGCCGCCACATATACTTGGACCCTTTCTGGTTGCTAACCTCTCCAACCAACATGCATCACATGCTCACCATTTAACGGGTCAGATAGACAACATGTTCGGTCACTTGGTCGACATATAAGTTGGCATACTAACCTGTGCATGTAGGCCAATTGAATATAACCGAGAGCGACTTTCCAAGCAGGCGGGGGGCATGCCCGATAACGTCCGCGACGCTAAGGGCACACCCGTGAGTGTGGCGCTAAAGGGGCGAGCCAGGCCCCCCCCGGGGGCCCACGCTAACAGCCTTCCCAAAGGGAAGAGCTACTGGTACCTCGAGCTCTCGTGGTCCGCTATTGACCGCGATCTGTGGCCGCTGGGTTCCTGGGACCAGCGCTACGAGAAGGGGAAAGGCAAGGGGCCCAACCCCCGCTACGGCAAGGGTGCCGACAACACGCTAATGAAGAACGCTATCCACAGTGGAGAGCACCTCTACTCGCTAGGGCGGGAAGACGTGGCACTCATGTGTCGCTACGCCCACCCTCCCGCTAACACGCCCCAAGGAGCGCGCTAGCGAGTTGCTGGCCATGCTATTGCCAAGCTGCTATACGCAGTACCAGCCTGGACGCTGCCGCTACTCCCTAGGCCACTGGGACGCTAACGCCTGTATTTTCAGGTGCGCTACGACCTGCGAGGTCTGTTCGCTAAGAGCCTGCAACAGGCGGATGTGGTTCAAGTGCGACGACCACGCTACTCACTGCTGTGATGGGTGCAAGCAGTGGAGCCGCGGGGAGGACTGGGGCGGCCGCTAAAAAGGGCAGCCCCTGCCTCGCTACAGGCCCCGGCCTCGCTACCTGCACCCGCTACTTTTGTCTTTGCACGCGGCTACCCTTGCAGCGCCCTCTGCTGCCGACCGCTAGCCGCAGCAAAAGTCAGGGTCGTCCCTTGCTACAGTTGCCAGTGTGTGCACGCTACAGTCATGCTACACACATGTCGGCAGCCAGAAAGAAGGGAAGGCTAGAGCGAGAGAGTGTCGAGAGTACTGGGGGGGGGGGCCGGGGTCGGTGGGGCTGCTAGGGCCGCTCTCTGCTGCAGCGACCCCTTTCAGCGAAAGCTATCGACTGGCACTCCCCGCACACACTCTCACGCTAGGAGCTTTTCCCCAATGTGCTAGCAGGAATTTTTCCCTTGAAAAGTTTTTCCTTAGGGTGGCGTAGGGCCCGTCGTGCCTGCTACCATGGCAGAGGCTCTGGCGAAGAAGCTAGCCCTCGGAAGCAGCGAGCTTCGATTCCTGCTAGTGCAGCATAAAGTCTCGGATGCTATCCAATCCGAGCTCTTTTCCAACGGTATTGATACCGTCGCTAAATTTGCAGCCTCGGCGACAGATGAGGCGGACCTCAAGAAGATGCTAAAGGACAGCTTTGCAATTGAGCCGTCCACCTCGCTCGCTAGCCGCCCTCAGGCCGCGGCCGTCACCATCGCATGGAGGACCGCTAATTCCCGCACCGAGCGGCAAGCGGAGGCGGAGGCTACAAGCGAGGTCCGGGACTGGGCAAAGCCCATCCCCGCTACCGACTACATGGCCATGCGTCAGGCCTTCACCGCTAAGTTCGGAGACCTGGAGGACAAGCAGACTCCCGCTAAGGAGTACATTGAGAAGAAGCTAGGCGAGCTCGAATCTGGCGAGTTCCGGGCGGAGCCGCTAACCGAGGTCATCAGCCGGGACGAATGGGACCCCGACACGCTACTGCCCGTCTGGAATGGCAATGGCATGCTATCCATGAAGAAGGGGGGAGCTAGGGCCGCCACGCCCTCTGGGCCGGAGCAGCTACAGCTGCGGCTCACGGTGCTCCAGAACACGCTAATTATGATGCAGCTAAGGCACCCCAACCGGGAGGAGCTACAGGATGTCACCTTGGCCCTCTTCGAGCGCTACAAAGACTATCTTCTCGGAGACTATTGCTATGGTCTCCGGTCCAGTGCCGACTCGGGGTCGCTAGTGCCCCCGTGGCCCTTGGTGCTCAGCTACGAGCACGCTATCAGGAAGCATGCGTACAAAGTCATGGCCACGGCCGGCTATTCCTTCGGCGCTGCGCTAGTCCTGGCCTACAAGGACGCTAGCGTGAAGGAGAGGCACTTCACTACGCCGCTAGCCCTCCATGCTAAACGGCCACAGCCCTGGACCTGGACAGAGGAGCGGCCTGCTAAGACCCCCAAGGGGAAGGGCAAAGGCAAAGACGCCCCCCCCAAGGGGGGCAAAGCTAAGAAGCGTCTGGGTGTCGATCGCACCCCGCAAGGGAAGCCCATCTGCTTCCGCTACAATGCCAAGGGTTGCAAGAATGGCAGCAAGTGCCATTTCGAGCACGTCTGCTCGCTATGCTTCGGAAAGCACCCCGCTACGCAATGCCCCACAAAGAAGCAGACGGAGGCCGCTAAGGAGGACAAGCCCTCCAACTGACCCGCTACGGCGGCCGCGCCCTCAGTGCCTGTGACCCCCCCCAGGGGGGATGCTACGCCAGCCCCGGCGGCCGCTACGCTTACACAGCCGCTACGAGTGCTTTACCTGTTCTCTGGTACATCGCGCCGGCTAGATGTGGCGCAGTGCTTGCACCAGCTAGCCGCCGAACTCGGGCTAGATGTGCGAGTCGAGTGTGTCGATCTTCTGCGGCACGCTAAATACGACCTCAGCCAACCCAAGATTCGGCAAGGCTATTTGGACCGTATAGCTACCAAGGAATTCGATGCGGTCGTGCTCTCTCCACCTTGCGCTAGCTTCTCCAGAGCTCCCTGGGCTAACTTTCAGGGGCCCCGCCCCGTGCGAAGCTACGAATGTCCCCGGGGTCTGGAAACGCTAACACCTGCTGAGAGGGACCGCGCTATACTGGGCAACATCTTTGCGGATTTCAGCTTCGAGGTCGCTAACCTCGTGGCCGACGGTGCAGCTACTTTCCTTGCCATGGAGCAGCCCGAGGACCTTGGGGCCCTCGCTAAGGGCCCGCGCCAAGGGACACGGCCGGCCTCCATGTGGCAGTGGCCGCCGCTAGCCGACCTTCTGAAAAAGGGGCTACGGACCGTGGCCTTCCACCAGGCTAGTTTTGGTACGCCATACGCTAAGCCGACACGGCTGCTGCTAAAGTGCTCTTCTGCTATGCCCGACTTTGTACATGAAGGCCTGCCGTGCTATGACAAAAAGGGCTGCTACACAGGACCGCTGCCTTCTGCTGCTACTCTGCGCCGCGACCCGCTAAGAACCCCTTCAAGACCTCAATTTCCGAGAAGTGGCCCGCTAGGATGTGCCAGTGGCTGGCTACCCTGATTCTGGACTCCTGCCAGCACCCTGCTACCGCTGCCCAGGGGGAGGGGGGTGGCGCTAGGCCGGAGTGCCCGCTACCCGAGACCTTCCCGACCTGTGAGCCGGAGGGTCCGCGAGTGCTAGGGGGTTCAGGACCACCAAGGACCTGCCAACAGCTAGGTGGCAACAAGAGCTACCATGATGGTGGGGGCCTCTGCTCTCCAGGACGCTGGCCCCACGCTACTCGCAGCTACGCCGAGGGTCCCAACTGGGACTGGCTACGGGAGAAGATGATGGAGGTGATCCTCGCTAAGGTAGGTTCGGAAGCGGAGCTAGAGAAGGAAGCCTTCCGCATGGCTGCCGGGGGGGCCAAGGGCTGTGCCCTAGCTAGCTCCGAAGATCTCCAGGAGCAGCTACGCTTGATCTGGAAAGGGTGGTTGGAAGCTAATGACCTGGGAGACCCGGAACTGCTAAAGGTGGCCCCGGGGCAGCCGCTATACCTCCGCCTCATCCGGGCGCTGCTGACCGCGGCCGGCGATCCCGACAGGGACTTGAGGGACCCGCTACCACGCACTCCCCACGTCTTCGAGGAACAGCTAAAGTGGCCCTTGGAGAACGCTCCTTGGGAGGCGGCGCTAGCCTGGGTCCCGAACTACTGCTCGGTGGAGGAGTACCGCGAGTTCGCTAGGGAGAAGTTCGAAGAGGACGTGGCGGAGGGCCTCATGGCCAAGATGACGCTAGGCGAGTTCAAAGCCCGCTATGGCGAGCATCGAGCCATCGCCGCGCTAGCTGTCATCGTTGAGGACGAAGCTAGTGGAAAGAAGAGGATGATCCACGACGCTACCCACGGGGTCCGGGTCAACCACCGCATCAAGTGCCGGGACAAGATCCGGGCCCCAGGAGCTAGGGAGAAGAAGCAGCTACTTCGGGAGCACATCGACGCTAACGAGGTGGCCTTCTCCGTGGTGGGCGACATCGCTAAAGCTCACCGACGCTACAAGCATGCCGAAGGAGAGCATGGCTACCTAGGGTGTCAGATCGACACCGAGGAAGCTATACCGGGGGACCCCGACAGCCAGACGGTTTACGTCAATCTGGTGGGGACCTTCGGGCTATCATGTGCGAGCTACTGGTGGACCCGCATAGCGGCGTGTGGGCTTCGACTCACGTACCACCTGCTAGGGCCATCGTTCCCGCTAGACATGCTTCTCTATGCCGACGACCTCGAGTCCTTGGGCCGAGGGGCTAGAGGACGCATGGGGATCCCGCTAGCTATCTCTTCCTCGCTAGTCTTGGGTACCCCTTCAAATGGGCCAAGACGAGGGGGGGCTTTCGGGTGGAGTGGCTAGGCATGGAAACGGAGTACTCCACCTGGAGGCTAGGCCTGTCTCAGAAGAGAACCGACTGGCTAGTGGAATGGCTACGGAAGCTAGTCCGAGACGGGAAGTGTGAGGCCCGACCCTTCGCACAGGGGCTAGGGCGCCTGGGGTTCGCTTCCATGGCGCTAGACTGGGAGCGCCCCTTCCTGGGACCGCTACACGCCTGGTCCTCGGCTATCCAGGGAAGCTGGGGCTCCTCACGCTACCCACGATGATTCGCGTCCTCTGTGGTTGGCTAGCAGACCGCCTGGAAGCAGGAGGCCGTCTCCAGAAGCCAGCCTCGCTATTGGACGGTGCGGCACCACTCTCCTTTTACACCGATGCTAAAGCCGAGAATGGACGTGCCTGGATTGGGGGCTTCCTCGAGCTAGTGGACGGCTGCCACGGTCCCTGGTTCTCGCTAGAGGTGAAGAAGGAATGGGCCCCCTGGGCCTTCGCTAAGGGGGACCCGAACAAGGTCATAGCCGCGCTGGAGCTACTGGCTACTCTGGTTGGTGTGAGGCTCTGGGTCCCGGAAGGGGATCCAACGAGGCGCTACTGAAGAAGGCTATGACGACGAAGTTCCCGTCGACCTTGGTGTTGATGGAGCTAGCAGAGGAACTCTCCGCTAAAGAACTGTGAGCTTCAGCTACAGTGGATCCGCAGGGATCTGAACCAGCTAGCGGACGACCTCACGAACGAGAACTTCGCTAGTTTCTCCCCGGACTTCAGGGTGAGCCTGGAGGGGGAAAAGCTAGAGTGGCGCGTGCTGGGCCGTCTCCTCGAACACTCGGCTAGCTACTTCCAGGAGCTAGGAGTGAGGAAAAGGACCGGGGAGCCGAAGGCTCCGAGGTTCGCTAAGAAGGCCCGTAAGCTAGGTCCCTGGTAGCCCTACGGCTGCGCAAGGAGATTAGCTAGCCAAAGGCTAGAGTTCTTCTCCGGGCTAACGCGGGACTTCGCCACAACGCTAAAAAGAGAGAAGTTCGTGTTGTCCGTGCTACTGCGTGAAGCCAGTTAGCTTTAGCTAGGCTTGCTACGTACTCCCGGAGGTGTAGTGGGAGGTGGCGGGAGGATACGCTAGCTAGTGTACGCACTCGTGCCGAGGGACGAGGTACGACAGTGTATGCTAGCGCTAGTATCCCTTTGGGAAACATCGAAGGTGTTTCGCTAGAAAACGTCGAAGGGGTTTTCCTCTGAAGCTAAACAGAACGAAGCTTGTCTGTTTGCTAGAGTGACTGCACATGGCCGGTGAAGCAGTGCTACGCCGTGGCCATTGTGCTGAAAGGCCCCCAGCTATTGGGGGGCAAATTTCGAGTGCCCACCCAACCCACCCTGGAGATTAGCTAGCCAAAGGCTAGAGTTCTTCTCCGGGCTAACGCGGGACTTCGCCACAACGCTAAAAAGAGAGAAGTTCGTGTTGTCCGTGCTACTTCGTGAAGCCAGTTAGCTTTTGCTAGGCTTGCTACGTACTCCCGGAGGTGTAGTGGGAGGTGGCGGGAGGATACGCTAGCTAGTGTACTGCCAATTACTGCACTACTGGTCATTGCTGCACTACTGCCAATTGCCGCACTACGGCCAATGACTGCAATACTGGTCATTACTGCACTCCTGCCAATTAGTGCACTACTGGTCATTGCTGCACTACTGCCAATTACTGCACTACTGCCAATTGCTGTACTACCAACTACTGCACTACTGCTAATTGCTGTGGAGGTGTTGTAGAAGTGTTGTGGAAGTGTTGTGGAGGTGTTGTGGAGGTGTTGTGGAGGTGTTGTGGAAGTGTTGTGGAGGTGTTGTGGAGGTGTTGTGGAAGTGTTGTGGAAGTGTTGTGGAGGTGTTGTGGAGGTGTTGTGGGAGTGTTGTGGAAGTTTTGTGGACGTGTTGTGGAAGTGTTGTGGAGTGTTGTGGAAGTGTTGCACTACTGGTCACTATTGCACTACGGCCAATTGCTGCACTCTGCCAATTGCTGCATTACTGCCAATTACTGCACTACTGGTCATCACTGCACTACTTTAATTACTTGTAGAACCTGTGTTTCTGGCAGTTGAGATAACAACAGCCCCCTAATTATAAAAACATTCTCGAGTTTTTATTTAGGGCGGGGGGGGGACCGACCATTTAATGTTAGGGGGAAGGGACTAACTGGACGGTACCATTCGTCACCATACCATGCGACATCCTGACTCCATTCTTCCTGGTTTCCTTCCTGTTGTCCTTCTTCCTCAGTCAAAGCTGACGTTCTTCCTTACCTTTCGGACATTCTCTACTCCAGTGGTTCGGGTCACCACACAGAAAACAGCCATTCCCTTTTCCTTTTCCTTTGCTGTGCGCGGCTACCATTCCTTTTCCTTTTCTTTCCTTTTCCTTTACTCTTTCCTTTTCCTTTGCCTTTGAACATTCCTTTGCCTTTGTAGCCGCATCCTTTTCCTTTTCCATACATTCCTTTTCCCTTTCCTTTCCTTTCTTTCCTTTCGACGCACCAATATCCATGTCGACTGGACCGTCATTCCTATTACCACCTGGTACAACTAGATGCCGATCTAGTTGTAGACAATCTCCAGTGCCTCAGTGAACGTCGTGATGTTCCTGACATTCAAGCGCAGATGCTGCTGCAGTGGACCAGTGGTCTTCTGCATTATCAACGTGATCAGCAAATCATTGTCCAACGGCACTCCAGTGGTTTTCTCATGTCTGTTCTTCAGTATGATGAAATCACTCAAATCACTCTCAAGATGGTCACGCCGCAATCGAAAGGCAATGATCTCATTCAAGAGATTCGTCGCACGGGCTCGGCTGGGCAGTGAGAACTGGTTGAACAGTCTCCGCCAAATCTCAAAGCCATGCTCTGTGTCCTCATTCCCGACAATCGCTCTCGCTGCACCATCAGTGATTTGCGCCAACATGTAAGCCAGTTGTTGGGCGAACAGTGACAGTTCATTGTTTTGTGTTCGAGTCTGTTGCACATCGTAAGCCTCACAAACATCATCATTCACCACCTTGGTTGGGCTTGACTCAATCTCATCCATCAACGTCGTAGCCAGTGGTTGGTGCAATCCAACATACATATTCAGTTGCCATGACCAATCATCCCATTTATCCAGTTCACCGTGATAGGTGGGTCGAGGAAACAGTTTGATCTCTCCACCAACTCCTCTCACTCCGAAGTCCTTTCTTTCCCTGTGTCAGGAACCGAAGCTCCGCTACCATGCAAAATTCCAGTGTACAATCTAGACAGTTAAAGCAACCTACCAGAGATCAATCACTTCCCCAGTAACACACTCAGAGCATTCCTTTGTGCAACCAGGCAGTCGTCCAGTCTTGAGCCAATGCCATTCGGCATTGTTGCATTCACAAATGCATCTTGAACATTGAGGGTCACATAGGGCTCGTGTCATTTAACAAGACCCCCTGGGAGGGAGGGGAGGGAGGGAGGGAGGGAGGGTGTTGATTGGGTGCTTAAGGAGGATCTTTTCAACGGACTTGTCTTCTGTCTCGAATTTGAATTGGGGTGTGAAAAGCCCACCTCCCCAGTGCCTTCAGCTGGCTGGTTTCCGACCTGCCTGCCATCGGGGCTTCTGAACCTGGAGTCTGCCACCACTTGGACCGGAAAAAGGAACGACCACCGCATGGAGTCTGCACTCTGACCAGGGCAGGGGTGTTGAGATCGGCGGTTGGGAATTACGGAAGGGGGGGTCATTACTATTAGGGGGACGCAACTACCCAAAATCCCAAAAGGCGTTTCCGCAAGCTCATTGCCAGGCAGAGCAAATCAAAGCTGATTCAAGGTGCGGGTGCGGAACGGTGAAGTTGCTTGTGTTTGCACAAGGGTTGCTGTCACGGCGTTGAGAGTGCTTTCAAAGTTTGAAGGTCCCGCATTGATGACATGAAATCTGAAGGCAACCGGCTGTTTGCTGTAGTCACGTGCCTACTGTCCATATGAAGCAGCGCTTGTAACAGTCGCAATGCTTGGCAGCATCTTAGACCAAGGACGTGATGAAAGCCTTGTTGCTTTACTCGCAAGCGCTCTGGTCGTTGGACTTGGTGCGGCACACAGTGAGCTGTGCGCCTACAAACTCTGGTGTTCTGATGCGGTTGTGGAGCTCAGATCCCGGCAGAAGATCTCGACACGCCCGTGCCTAATGGATTGATCTTCGCTTCCCATAACATCCACGCATGACATCTGCGGAATCTACCAAAACATGCTGGCCCGCGTAGCATCACATAGCTGGAACACATCTGATATTTTCCAGAATGCCTACGCAGGGATGACTTGAGCAGCAAATTGTCACATTCGAGAGGCTTTTTCCAATTGTCGATTCATATTTGCATTCTGAATCAGCCGCTTGTTTCACGCAAAAGGTGTCCAGTCTCTTACGAGTTTCCGTGTTGCTCTTTAGTCTTTGGCCAAGACTCAAATCAGGTCATGGTTTACGGACATGCGAGGCGCCCTCTTGGAGAATAGAGCGCAAGCAGAGCTTGACCTAAGGTCGTGCACCTAGTTTTTGGGGGCCGTTGCATGGGTAGCATGACAATGACACGCTTAGCCCGCTGAGGTGCTGGTCAGCTGCGGAGGACGCAATCGCACTTGCCAATCTGTATACTGATACTGGCATGTGCTTAGGAGGATTGCTCCGCGGTGCTGCAGCTGGACTCGCAGGCTGGGCTTAAGGTCACCACCATGCGCTTTGCAGACACCAGCCAATAACTAGACTTTCAGTCTGATGGAACACAAGAACCCTCATAGCCTAATTTGTTCGTTGACCCAGGCGGCCATCGCTCGTTTTCGACGAGCATCAGCCCGCCAGCAGCTGGGGCGGGAAGAGGAAGCGCTCAAGGCGACTCCAGATACCAGATCATTCAAAGTACTACCCCTCCCCTGCTCGCGCCACACGCATCTCCCCGGCAGTCGGAAGGACGTCGTGTTAGTGCTGGAAGCCCGCCCGGATGATCAGGACCCTCGACTTGCAGCATTTTCAGCCAGTGCATGTGCTCCTCTTCTTCTTCTTGTTCTTCTTCTTCTTCTTCACAACACCAGGGGTTTGGCTTATGAGGGCTTTCCTTGTATTGCTAACTCATGCTAAATCCATGCTTTCGTGGTGAATGGTTTGGTGCGAAGTTGGTGGCTCGCCCAATATGTGAGTCTTTTTGTCCGAAATATCGCCGGTGTCAGTATTCCTGTATCAACTTGCGCATTTGTGTATATAAGCAAATTTTGCTAGTCTCGCACGAGATGAAATGCACATGTGCATGTCATTCACGCACAGATGCCGCAACTGAACCACTCCACATGTTTGCCTGCATTTGTGCTTTTTCTGAAATTTAGAGCGGCATGCAACATGGGCCAAAGGCTCCAGAGGTGCTGTTAGAGCCCATGTGTCCAAAGTAGGGGTTTATGTCTCGCTGCAACATGTTCTCCACTCTCGGCCTTTGCAGCGAAGCTTTTGATGACATGTACTAATGTACTATAGAGTCTCCGGACCTCATGAAAGAAAACTCAGAGCAGACCCCGAGCATGACCCAAGATTGAAGAGATGACCGCAGCGTGCCCATCACCTAGCCACCAATCTTCCGGTTGTTGTCTGCTTAGGTAGTCCAAGGGTTCAAGGATGAACTGGTGCCGTACTCAGCATTGTGAGCTTTTGTCAAGCACTGAGTTTGGACCAGTTCATAGAAAGGTCCAGGAGGTGGTCGCGAAGGTGCGGCGAGATTTGAAGACGATCGAGGACCATCATGACAGACAGCAGCCAGACGTGCTAGAGTCTGGACACAGATTGTTGGGATCAGGACCCAGGGCGCCGCAGAAAAAAGCTCAAGGCAATTTCTTGGAGCAGCATGTGGAATCCTAGAGTTACTGGAATAGTGGACCGATGGCTTCACTGGAAGGCCTACCAGCTGAAGTACCACCCGGACAAGAACGGTGGCTGTGCTACATCCGCCGAGGCGGCATGTTCTTTGGACGGCCTACTTCTGTTCATCTTCCAGTTCTTTGCAGTCCTTTCACATGGCACGTTTTGCGTATACTGGCCGAGGTCTTCAGGGGCATTCAAAGCTGCGGCGCCCTTTGAACCCGCTCCGCGCGCTGCGAGGGCAAAAACTGCGGGTGAAAATGCTTTAGTTTTGTGACTGCCTCCAAGGTGTGACTCTTGACATGTGGCACAGTTTTGTGAGAAAAGCATTGCGGTCGCGGGGTGGAGGGTGGGTGGGGGGGGGACACATTTGCTCCGAAGACCGAAGACACATTTGAAGACACTTGGGTCCGCGAAGACACATGGGCGTCAGCAGACACATATACCAGGCGAAGACATTGAAGATACGTGGGCGTCAAAAGACACATTCCCGACGAAGACACGAAGACACGTGGGCAATGCAGACACTTCCCGAAGACAAGTCCGGCAAAGACACGTGGCGTCGCGAAGACACGTAGCGAATTATGCACGTAGGATCACATAGGCATTTGCATCCCCTCCCATGGTGAAGAAGTGTGACGCCGCGAAGACGCGTATAGGAGCACGAAGACATGCGGCGTCACGATTGAAAGACGAGTGGGCATCGCGCAGACACATGGCATCACGAAGACACGTCGCGCCGCGAAGACACATGGCGTCACGAAGACACGCGGCGTCACGAAAGACGAGTGGCGTCGCGCAGACACATGGCGTCATGAAGACACGTGGCACCGCGGGGACACGTGGCGTCACGAAGACAAGTGGCGTCACGAAGGCACGTGGGAAGATACGTGGCGTCAGGAAGACTGGTGGCGTGGGGCGGCGCCCATTGGCCGCAAGGACTTGTCGCCGGATGTGTCATCAGCACGTGGCGTCAGAAACCCAGCATGCAGGCGTCACGAACTCACGCGAAGACACATAGACGTGGTGTCAAAGCGTGGCGTCAACAGCTCACGTGGCGTCAGGGACCCACGTGTCTTCACAGACGTGGCGTCAGAACGTGGCGTCAGGCGCCGGGTGGATACGTGGTGCCGTCAGTACGTAGCGTCAGGAGGGTCCGGCCCTCCAAACGCGTGTCGTCAAAATGTGTCTTCAGGCGTTGGCCAAGATGCGCACCCCCAAATGCGACCGCCCTGTATTAAAGCGTGAGCGTAACTGTGAGACACGCGTGAAGAGCAAAGGAAGTGGGAGCAAAGTTGTGTCATTCCAAGTGCAGATGAGAGAAAATGCCACAGGGGCCATAGTTATGGCTTGTGCACGGTCTCTGGAAAGGGGTGCGGTAAGTCGTCTCAAAACTTAAACATAAGTCTTTCATCAAGTGATGAAGGAGGTCTCAACAGCGGTCTGGACAAAGAGGTCCTGAATGATGCCGAGAGGCGAGAGGTCTGGAGAGTTCACTAATATTCCCTTCCCCCTAATATGGCCCACCCCCCCTAATATGAAAAAATCCCCCCGGCCAGGAAACAGGGGGTACTATTTATATTTCGAATGCCACTCCGAATCAGTGTTTACACCTTCTTGATCAATCCCCCCTTAAAAACAAATCATGTCTCAAGGATTAGGGTGGAGGGCTGAGGGTTCCTAGATTCTCCCTAAGTGCTCCCCTTCGAAAAGTTGTCTTGCCCCTTTTAAAGTAGTCTTAGGAACCATTTCTGAGATTTCTGGATATTTGGCGCCACTCCAGGAAATATTTTACATTAGCGGGGTATTTATTACAAGGGAAAGGGATTACGTGTCTTTGTCGACGAGTGATTCAGCAAATTCTGCACGGGGATGCTCCGCACTCTTGTGAGCACTTCTGGAGGCAGTCCTTACAATTATCTGGGGAAGGGTCTATGCATCTGCTCAAAGTTTAGGTTTCGGGTTTTCGTGGTGTAGATTTTACGGTGCGCCGGGCTTGTACTGTAAGGTTTGTGTTGCTGTTGACTGTCGTCCTTACTATTTACTTGCAGCATTCACGACGCTGCAAGGGTTCACACAGTGCAGCACCTCATTCTATGTGCGCCCTCTGCCCTGAGAAGGTTTTCACAAATGTCGAAGCCCAAGTAGCAGCAGCTCCATCGGTATATATCAGCACCTGCATTTTCACGCTGACCCGCAGTGTATAACATGGGGCTAATGGTCAACATCCGGAGCAACAGCCCCTCTTTGTTGCGAGCCCCCGGGTCGCAGGACTGACCCGGCATGTCATTTTTCCTCTCTAGAGCCGCCGGCTAATTCCCAACGAAGCCCGTGCGGTGCTACCCCTCTGCGCGCCTGTTGCATTTCTGCAGGATGTATGATGTTATTGGCGTCATGGCTCGAATTGGTGTGTGTGTGTGTGTGTGTCTCGTCTAGTCAAGTCTATTGGAGAAACCGATTTGCCATAAAGGGGAACGACGTGTTTTTTCTTGCGCCATGGACGTGGATGCCGCAGTAGCTGCTACGCCAATGGACGTCTCAATGGAGGTTGGCTTTTTGCAGTCTTATTGACTGTTGTAGTGATGCCAGTGGTTTGTCCTCCGATATCGGGCAATTCTATAAGGACAGTATCTTTGGAGTGCATGTCGTCAGGCTCCCGCTCAACCAGAGCTACTGCGCATAAACACTGACTAAGCCCCCGCACCTTTGTCCCACCATGTCAGTTGTCACGATGCTGACCTTTGCTCCCCTGAAGCGGGCGGCTGCGAGGCTCCACCGGAGTGTGCAAGTGAGGGAGTGAGGGAGGGAACGAGTGATGGAGCGTGCACGTATGGGAGTGAGAGAGCGAGGGAGTGAGCCGATGTGGAGGTGGATTGGGTGCGGGCGTGAGCGCGTGAGGGTGCGAGGGAGGGAGGGGGGAGTAACTGTGAGGGAGACGACGAGCGAGGCAATGATGCGTTGGGAGTGCGCGAGTGCGGAAGTGACGGAATGAGGAAGTGAGGGAGTGAGCAATGAGGCAGGGAGCCGGGGAGGCAGGGAGCGAGTGAGGCAACGAAGAGTGAGGGAGTGAGCGAGCAAGGAAGAGGAAGCTTGTGAAGGAGTGAGACATCGTGAGATAGTGAGGAGTGAAGGAGTTGGGGAGTGAGATCGTGAGCACGACGTGAGTGAGTGAAAAAGTCAGCATGTGAGAGAGTGAGCCATTGAGCGAGCGAGTGCGATAGTGGGAGAGTGAGGGAGGAGCGCGTGAGGAAGTGAGGAGTGAGGGAGCGTGCGAGTGCGGAAGTGAGGGATGACCAAAGCACCTCGAAAAAACACCCGCTCGCGCAGGCTGCTCTTGGTTGTTCGCCGCATGGTCATGATGGAGTGCGAGCAGGGTGCGCACTTGGGCAGGTCTGGGTTGTCGGTTGCACAACAGCACCACAGGATCAGATGGCACATGAACTACAATCACCACATCCGCAGCAGGGTGCCGCCACCGCTGAGAGATTGCATATGGTGAAGGGCGCCCGCAGGCAAGCCATGCCCAACATGACCCAACACTGTGACTGTCACGACTCTTGGGAAGCACGCCTTCCACAGCCATGGCGAGCACGTGGCCACAACCACACAAGTCAAGGAACAGAGCATGTTGCCTGGAAGAGTCCACGGCTGCCTGATCAAGACGCCAGGATCGTAGTGCGTCAACAGGCAATCAGGCAGGATAGTGACGGCATGATTTCAGTCTTCGTCTGGTTTGTCTCCAGCAGCGTGCTCCAGCACATAAAGGAGTGAGGGAGGAAGTGAGCAGGTGCGGAGAGAGGCGTGGAGCGAGTGAGGGAGGGAGGGGAGAGCACGCCCCTGAGGGATTAAGTGAGGGAGTGAGCGAGTAGGGGAGCGAGGAGCGAGAGAGCATGAGGGAGAGAGGAGCTCAGGGTGGAGGGGCCATGTGTGGCCCAGAGGTACCATCAATCAAGACCAATATCTCTGTCGGGCACCCTTGGCTCAGCTCCATCAGGTAGTGAAGCTTGGCTATTGGCCAGCAGTGCCGGTGCCAGTGCCGCCAGCATTGCAGGCCTCACCCCCGGGTCAGGCTTAACATATGCATGTAAAGTTTAGGCGTGTGAATCGTATCAGGTTTCCAAGGAAAAAGTGACAGCTTAACCACCCAAGCATGTTAGCTGTCATTTTGTTTCAGTTAGACTCCGTTGAAACATAACACCTCGCCCAACTCTGCCTCACGCAGGTGTTCCATAGTCTTTAGGCATTGCGGAGTCCACCGCAAGCGCCATGGCATCTCAGAAAAGGTGTGCATTGCGAGAGCCCCCTTGGGAGGGCAAGCGAGCCAAGCTGGAGGAGGACGAGCGGGAGACGAAGCAGGAGCTCGAGGATTTGGGTTCAATATTTTCGCAGTCCACGGCCTGCGACGACAGTTTGCCGCCCCAGCTTTCGCAAAGCTCTGCAGCAGAGTCCTGGGTTCCATGCCTTTCGGAGTGCCTGTCTGGGGCAGAAGCGGGCTGGGAAGCAAAGGAAGACGGCAACACCTCGATCAAAGAAGATCCTTTTTTGCAAGGCATGGAATGGGATGAGCCACAGCCAAGCTGCAGTGACGGCTCTTGCGATGTCAAGCTCGAGGAGAGAGTGGTTTGCTGCCTGTCAAGTTTAACACCATGGCATGATGTTTTTTTGTTGCTTTGCCTCCCAAACCGGTCCAATCCAGGAGGAGCCTCATCCAGAAGGTGCTGCTC
This sequence comes from Symbiodinium sp. CCMP2592, assembly GCA_905221615.1. Lineage (NCBI taxonomy): Eukaryota > Dinophyceae > Suessiales > Symbiodiniaceae > Symbiodinium > Symbiodinium sp. CCMP2592. Next base: position 126,699 of record CAJNDT010000448.1, read on the forward strand.
CTGTCCAGAGCCGCGCTCTTTGCGTGGAAGGGCCTGCCGCGATTGCTGTCTCGCATCTTCCTGAGAAGGTAGACCCTCACTTTGCATATCCATTACAAGGTTTGCTTCCCGTCGCTTTGCAAGTTGTTTGCAAAAATGCTGTTGCTCAGTAGTGTGAGGCGCAACATTTTTTGTTTTTGCAAGCTTTCAGATGGGAGGCCGTCCTGGGATTCGTGCATGTGGTTGTGCTGTGTTGGAGCCTTAAAGCCTAGAATTCCTGACGCCCGACGTCGTCGTAGTATAGAATTCAACGCTCATTTCTGCGCAGTTTATGGTGGCTATGCGGCTATGCCATGTTATGCCGCTCTGTTGTTGTCAGCTTGGAGGGGAGTCCTTTTATGATAATGATAGTAGTACTTTGCGAAATTTGTGATGCCCTAGTAGACTTTGCGAGTGGATGTGAGGTGCTGAACGAGCTGAAAAGCGAGATGAAGTCGGAAGCCTCATTCACAAAGATGGAGTTTGACTCTTCGCAGAGCGCAGCCGTTGGTTCGGAAGCGTCCTGGCAGCTCACCTCGGAGAGCCTGAGCTGGCAGACTCTTGGTTCCAATATTGGCCGAGAAATGTCCTTCAAACAGGAAGCGGCGGAAGATGAAGAGTTCGCAGGCGCAAGCAATCACGTCAAAGAAGAGATGATTTTTGTCAAGCAGACCGAGGGTTTGATGCAGCATGATCCCTCCTTGGCGCCGGCTGTGTCCGGACACCACTGTGCACAAATCGATTCTGAACAAAGAGAAGAGATAGCCGCGCGAAAAGCGCGAAAATCTGACAGGCCCGGCAGTTGCAAGAGAGACGACTCGACTGGGGAGAGCCTTATTGCGCGAATTAGGTCCGGGGAGCTAAAAACAGTTGCACCTCGAATGACAGATTTTATAGGAATATCGGATTCAGACTGGATGAAGATGCAGCCGAAGGAGGTCCCTACTGCTTTTTTGGGGCGGTACATGGGCTCAGGTGATCGTCAGTACCATTATGAGCACGCCTCCAGCGGCAAAGGCAGCTTCATTGCCACCCTGGTCACACCTGGTTTTTTCCAGCGCCGTTTCAGGGGGCGTCCAAAGCAAAACCGGCACGAAGCAGAAGTAGATGCCTGCCGAGTCTTTCAGAACGACAAGGAGGTGAATGAGGCGCGGCGTCTCTTGCCACCGTCGATGCAGAAAATTCGGCAACGCGCTTCGCTTAGTAGTGCCCAGAAGGAAAGCCTGACAGCCAGGGGGTATGACGTGACACTTGTCCAGAAAGACATGCTGATCCAGGTGTACAATGGGTTTAGGGATCTTGGCTGTCGCAACTCCATGTGGGACAGCGGCTCCTAATGGATGCTGCGCATGTTCGTTCATGTGTACTGACACCAGGCTAAGTTTTGCAGGCAAAAAGATCCAGCCATAGTGACAGCAGCTCCATTTGCACCAGCTTTGTTGCACAGGGCCGGCGGCGAGCATAGCAGAGGGCCAGCGTAGACCCAAAAGGCAATGAAGGACCGCACGTACCAATCTCAACCACCACTTGAGGACCACAACGCCCTTCCTAAGATCGTAGCATCTCTGCATTTTCAACTTTTTCAGTGAAACTCTTGCATTGCCAGGAACTGGCCCTGAACCTGACAACCAAACCATACCCGAAGCCCGAAACCCCAATCCTCAGACCCGACACTCAATCTAGCTGGCTATGCCGAGCGGCTCAAGATTCCACTGTTGCACGACACCGTGCCCCAGAAGTACTTCTAGTTCTTGGGGTTCTAAGAGTTCACGGTTTAGGGTCTATAGTGTTTAGGCTTTAGGGTTTGGGGTTTAGGGTTTGGGGCTTGGGTTTTTGCATTTCGCTGCATATGCTGCTAGAACTGTGATTGCCTCGCATCGACTATGACCGCATCTGCGAGCGCGAGGAAAACGAGCTGCACCATGCCCCTAAACCCTAAACCCTATACGGACAACGAGGGGAGGTTTCTGCGATTTATGAATGCTTCAGTCAGACCTTCGTAGAATCGTTCAGTCAGACCTTCATATCACATATAGTGAACCCCAGAAAGTTGGAACATGGATAGGATGATTCCCAAACCCTTATGCCCAGTGAAACACCGAGCCCTAAGTCCCAAACCCTTGACCCCCGTATCCCTGAACCCAGGACACTCCGCCCACGGCCAAGGCACCGGTGGTACGGGTCTATTAAGGGGGCGGGGGCAGAGTTCCTTTTGGTGTTCTTCAGGCTCTTCAGGCTTGTTATTGAATTACCGGACATGCTAGCTGGCAGGCACTGAATCGCCTCACCGGCGAGTCAGAAGAAAATCGTAGTGTCCCAGTGCCCTGTTTAATGTGGGCACGTCGCGATGATAGTTTTCGGGCATAGTGTGTTACGGTATAGTTTGAAGGATGGTGCATCAGACATAAGGTTTAGGGTCAAAGACCCTAGCGGCTAAGCCCTAGACCCACTAAACCCGTGAAGGGTGGAAGGAAGACAGAGGTGAGGGGTGAATCTTAATGGTTTGGGATCCTGAGCCGTAAAGCTAAACCCCCCAAATGCTGAACCCTGAACGCTACACCCAAAACACTCCATCCTCCAGCGTCACGCAGAGCACGTTGTTCAAGGCGAGAAACTTGAATAGGCGAGGCGGGCATTTCGTGATCCAATCAAAACGACACGTGATTGCTGAGACGCTGAAATCTCTAAACCCTAAACCCTCAAAGCCTGAACCGTGTGCCTGAAGGAAGCTATGAGCCTGCCAGAAACTCAGACGTCCCTCGGGTTTTTAAAACCACATCCCTTCTCAATTGCAGGAATCCCTGCAGGTTGTTTGTGCAGGGTTTAAGGGCCGGGGCTTCCGGGTGTCATGGTCAGAAGATTTCGGGCTTTGGTTGTAGGGTTGCAGTTTGAGAGTTTGGGAGCCAGGGTTTAGGTTTTAGGGGCAGGTACTGTAGGCTCTAAGGTGCTTTATTGCGGGAACCTTGTTGCGGGATGGGGACCTTGAAGTTTGCCGAGAGATGATCCTGCACACGACACTCCTAGGCCCTCCGCATTTACTGCCTGCAGAATCTAAGATCTTGGGTCAGAGGATTCCGAGCTTCTTACAGACGGTTCTCGGCCGGTTCCAAGAGTGCATGGGCTCTTCAATGCCATTTTCGACTGCTAAACTAAAGCTTCCCGCAAGGTCATGAGCAACACCCTACTACAACTAGCCGTGGCAGGCACCAGATACTTAAGAGTTTGGGATTAAAAGGTCCTACTTCAGAGTTTCAGTCTTCTGCGTTTTGGTTTAGATGCTTTGGAGATATGGGGTGCACGCGGTTACGATTCAATCTTTTAGGAGCGGGATTGGACACCCCGAATCACCTCGCAAAGGGGATTGTGTGGTTGGAACTTTGGTAATTTACAAGCTTCGGGGCTTGTAGGTTTCACAGATTTGTGCGTTTGGAGCGTGGTGTTTCGAAGAGCATGGTGCACCACAAAGCTTGATTGCAACTCAAAAACGACAACCGGAAGCTCCAGTCGTGATCCTCACATAACCCCTATACCCCAATGCTGAAGCCCATATTACCCCCAAGCCGCAAACCCGAGGAGGAGGAGAAGGAGGAGGAGGAGGAAGAGCAGGACTACCGTCATAACATTTGTGATCGTATGCACAAAGATGTAGCAATAGCTCTGACCAAAACACAGTAAAGTGGCGGACACGCAGCAAGAGTTGCGGAAGGAGAGAGAGGAGAGGAAGCGCAAGCAGGAAGAGTTGGAGATAGCGGAGAATGAGGTGAAGCGTTTGAAGACGTTGTTGAAGCACGAAGATGCCCAGTAAGAGTTCGATATGTTGTCACTGCCAGTTTCACTGGTCGCCAAACCAATAGACCGCCTCTCGTCTCGATGACTGATTGAAAAAAGCTAGTCCCTTTTGTGTCAGGGTTACCACAAAGCAACGAGAAGCTTTTCTGATCATCTTGATTGTGCTCCAAAACCGTTCCCGCAAACAGAATATGTCGCCCAGGTCTTTGCTCCGACTACCTCGACGTCTTCGCAGCCGGGGCCTCTGAGGCTTGAGTGTTGTTCAGGTTGTAGGCGGTTGGGGATATGAGGCAGTTAGGTTGTGAGAAGTGTTGTCAACTGTGAACCCAAATAGGGAAAAGTCTGGTTCTGGGGTTGGGGCTGAGGCTTGTATCAGGGCTGGTTCTGGGGGTAGCCCTATATCATTTGTGCCCCCTTATCCACTCCATCATCTGCTCACCTGCTTCGTTTCTATCATTTTCTTCACCTTATCCGTTATAACATGTCTTGCCACCTCTTTCGTTCCATTCATTTTTTCATTTCCCTCATCATCATCATCATCATCATCATCGTCGCCTTCTTCGTTATTTCTTGCCAGCTCTTTCGTTCCATTCATTTTTTTCATTTCCTTCATCATCATGATCGTCGCCTTCTTCGTTTCTCCTACCTTTTTTCATTTAAGTAGTTTTCTTCCCTTTTTTCATTATCACAACTCTCCACCTCCACCATTTCATAAATCATAGTATCGTCTCATTCGTTTTCTGGGGCGTGTCCTCCTCTCTCTTTTTTCTAACGATATTCCTAAATATGCATAAATGTTAATACCATTTCTTTATTCATTCAAATATATAGGTTAATATAGGTTGTTGATGTTTTGGAGGCTCTGGACGTTGGGAGGGGTCAGAATTGCGACTTTTGGGCATTTTTTGAGGTTGGGAGGACCCGGGCAAGGCAAAAATGGCCAATTTGCTGGTCGGGGAGCTCGGCGTCAAAACGTGAATCTGGGAGGCCGGGAAGGCCAACGTGAAAACGTGAAACGTGAATCTGGGAGGCCGGGAAGGCCAACGTGAAAACGTGAATCTGGGAGGCTGGGAGGCCGGGAAGGCCAGCGTGAAAACGTGAATTCGTGAATTTGGGCGATTTTGGTGCGAAAAATGGCAAAAAATGACAGGAAAAGAGACAGATTCACAAATTAACGTTTTCACCTCCGGTGCGGGGAGGGCGGGATTCACGTTTTCACGTTTTCACGTCCGGGACGGGGAGGGCAGGATTCATATTTTCACGTTTTCACCTCCGGGTAGGGGGAGGGCGGGATTCACATTTTCACGTCCGGGAGAGGGGGCATTTGGAAGTCTGCGTTCGTGTTGCAAGCAGGGTATGGGTCCACGAGCTGTTTTTGCGTGCAAGGTCTGGGCGAGTTGGCTTCGAGGCGCACAGCCAGCTCTTTCTTGCAAGCATGTGTGCTGGACAAGCTTGGGTGTTTTGTGCAAGGGGCTTGCGTGTCAGATTCGATTTCGGCTGGAGCGAAAGCTGGGTGCATGGAGGCCTTTGCACCCGGAGCCACGGTGATCCACTCCGTTAGCCAGAAAGTGCACAAAGTTGGCGATGACCGCCGGCTGCTGTGCCGAGCCCGTGTTGCCGAGCAGATGCTGCGTGCCTTGGAAGCCGCGAGGCCGAAGGACGACCTTTGCCACAAATGCTTCCGGGAGCTAAGCGTGCAGGTCCCGGAGGCCATGTCCAGCTCGGAGGAGACAGCAGCAATGGAGCCGGTCCAGGAGGCGGAGCCTGATGAACAGCCGGCGATCGCCAGCCTCTTTCCAAAGCTCCCGCGCGGTGCAGCCAACACGTCAGGCCACTTCCTGGAGGAGCCCGGGTACGAGGTGTCCTTTGAGCCCGTGAACTGCAAGGAACTTGAGGCAGTGTTGGAGCTGGCCATCGTCCGCCAACAGCCTGTGCTCTTTGACGGATCCGCGATGACTTGCACAGCCCTGACGGCTGATTCATTGACATATCCTGAGCTGCCTAGAACAACGGGATGAAAAATAATCCCAGCTCTGAGGCACCTAGGCTTAAAGCCTTACCACCCGAAAACATGGAAACTTCTAAAGTCTGATGCGAGCCCCATATCCATGCTCACAGAGCTTCACGTACCCAGAGTGCCCAACAACCCTTGATTCTGGAATATACCTTAAACTCAGCCGGGCTTCATATTATGTTTTGCGGCATATTCCTCAAATGAGGGGTATCGGACTCTGGTAAGGCCGGAATGACACTATATAGTCAGACCACAATCTACAACAAAGCCTTGTTCGAATCAGTAAGACCCCTACCTTCCGTGCAAAACCCTGGCAGAGACCGTAAAGGACCAGGAGCTTTTCAGTTGAATCAAAGGATCGCTTTGTCTATGAAGCCCTGTCGTTGTATCCCTAAACCTAAACACCAATTAAACCCTAAACCCTAGCTTTTGTATTTCGTCAGGGCCGGGCGGCTCTCTCCGAACCGCGACAAGCCGCCGGAACGCCGAGACCTCGTGAGTCCGAGAGGCCCAAGAAAGAGCGCACTAGTGAAGGGTTGCCTTGAAAGAGGGACTTGAAACTCAGCATCTTAGTTTTGGATTTTAGCACTCAGGGTTTAGGGCTCGACTTACCCAAGGTGTAGGCTTTCTTCAACATGGGGATCCGGTTGGTTGATAATCCTGAAACGTATATGGATGTGAGTGGCCGTATTCTAATAATGACTCAACAAGGACCCAAATTTTAACAACCACCCACATCACGGGCCCAGTCAAGGCACCATGTCAGACCCATGGATTTCGATTGTGATCCTGGCAGCTCGCGTCAGCACAAGGACGGTATGCTTGTACGCTTGGCGAACAAAGGCGTGTGTAAAAGGTGTGTTTTTGTTCTGGGTGGCATGGGCTTCTGGAGGATCTGGGGATGTAGTGAGCCTGTAGTACAAGAAGGTCTATAGAGGCCTCTAGTCTACTAGTTGCTTGAGGGGTATTTGCAGGTGGGGATTTGAGGTCAGAGGTTTGGGGATCCGGAAGTGCCGTTAGCACTTTACCCTTCTTGCGGGTCTCCTTACGCCTCTGAGGCGTCTCACAAAAATTTGCTCTAGGTCTGAATACTCTAGGATGGCTGAACGACCCAATGGCAAAGTTGGGAGCTCAAGGCTTCGTTGCCGGGCTTTGATCATCTAGACGAACATGTCCTGGGTAGTGGCGAAACCCCTTGAAGTGGACCCTTCTTATTGAGACGGTCCATATCCCCAAGGGCCCTCCTAATCCTAACTCCCAAAAAGGCTGGACCACCTAAGCGCTTCAGCCAGGCAAAGCTTCTGTTTTGTAGGGTCCCTATAAAGCGGTTTTGGGGCGTTATAAAAACAAACCTACATAACCCCCCGAAAGGCTCTATATGTGGGTTCAGCCATTGTCAGGCTCTCTATCTAGTTTTAGCTGCGATCCAGACGCTCGGGGGCTTTGTTCGATTGACTTGACAATCGGATCTCCACTTCCTGACGGAACGTTGCAAAACAGACCTTGTAAGCCCATTCCCAGCTGATGCAGTACCGAGAACCTAGAAAAGTTTGGATTCTGTTACGATTACTCTTCTCTTGACATTACTAGTGTTGCTACAATCTCAGAGGCAGTTGAAAAACCCTACTCCCTAAACCCCCCTATTTTAAACCCTAGCCAATAAACTTTAAGGAACCTCAGTCGAAATGTTACACACATTGAACTTAAAGCATAGTGTTGCTAATTATAGGCCCCGACTTTAGTTTAAGAATTCCCTACACCCTAAACCCCAAGCCCTAGACACCAAACCCTAAACCCTAAAGCCCCTGGTTTCGCTTTAGAGCATTCAGGCACACCCCCGTCGCCTTGGAGCGCCTCCCGTGCTCAAACGAAGCGGGAGCCTCAGAGGGACGGGGAGGCGAAGGGTGGCTTAGGAGAGTGCAGTGACAATTAGAGTAGGGTTTAGGGTGTAGGGCTCTTTTCAGTTCCGTAATATGATCATCGTCATGGTGGTGTATATAAGGTTTGCTAGAAGGCTTCTCTGAGATAGGGTAGGGGTGCAGTGCACGTTGGGGCTTATGTATTTTGCCTCAGGGCCTTTGGGTGTCGCGCGCCTGTGATGGGGAGCTTCAGGTTTTGAGGGCGTGAATCATCGCCAGAGACTAAGGAATATACCTTAAATTATAATAGGATCCCAAAAATGATTTAAGGTATATTCCTTAATTAAAGGGGTTTGATGTCTCTGGGGTCGCTTCCTTTTAGACCTCAAGGCGGCTCAAGGCTTCAAGGAAAACGACTTGGGAAGTTAGGGGCTGAATGATACGGCTGATGGTCAAAATCCTGCATTACCCATAATGAGGAATGTGCCATACTTCCCATAAGTTAGAGCACTTAAGGTAATGCAGGGTTTTGACCATCAACAGTAGCGACGGAAGTTGTAGAAGCGGGTTAACGGTTTAGTCCCAGTGAGATAGCATCAACATCGTCAGCTGCAGCTCTAGGTTTTTGAGAGTACAGGATATGCCAATGAAGACCCAGCGATTTGTCCGTTAACTCTCCGCGGCTGACTCCGAGCACAGACCAGAATGCACAGTGCTTAAACCTTGACGCTCCAAGTGTATCAAATAAGGGGTTCCAAACTGCTGCAAGTCCCAACTATTCATTAGGGTCATTGCATGCATAAGGATTTCAATAAGCCCATGTAGAGCCTCATGTACAACTAACTCAAATATCAGGCCTTACAAGGCCCAGCAGAGCATCTAAAACTTCACGAACCTATCGCTAGCAATTGAACATAGAGGCTCAATCTAAGCAATCGTGTCATGATTGTCGTTATTCTTGCTCTTACTCTTCTCAGTATACCAAATCATACCCTTCAGCCCTTTGCCCTAAACCCTAAATAATCCTAAACCCTGAACCTGAAACCCTAAACCCAAACCCCTTCAGCCTAAGATCCCCCGCCTCTCCCCGGTGATGCCTAAGCGGCCACGCCCCTTAAAGGAACCCTTAAAGGAAATACTAAAGAAACCTTAGTGTTCAACATAGGTCCCTGTGATGGTAACTTTAAACGAAATCCCTTACTGTGCATTATACGCAAAGTTACCTTAATTATAACCTTACAAGAACCCAGTACACGAATCCTTGACCCTAAACCCTATTATGGTAACTTAAACTAAACCCCTTTAACAAGAACCTAAATCCTGAAACCCTAGAGCCCTAGAGCCCGAAATCCTTCAGCCTAAGAGCTCCCCACGGCCCGGGTGCCAAAGCGGCCAGGCCGCGTCGAAGCCTTAACCTCTCCTTTATTATAGATCCCTATGATGGGTAAATTAAAATACATTTTTCAAGAGCCCTAAACCCTAAAGACACAACCCAAAACCCTAGACTTATATATAACCTGAAAAGAGCCCCGCAAGTGGGCACGTCGCGTCGAAACTATCAGACTAAACCCCAAACCAAATCCTTCGGCTCTAAGAGCTCTATAATTATAATCCCTAAACCTTAAACCTTAAACGTATAACCTTACAAGAGCCCTGCAAGTGGCCACGTCGCATGGAAGCCTTAACCTATTACTTACTATAGCTCCCTAAAGCCCTGAATCCGAAACCCTGAACCCCAATCCCAACCCCCCGCGCCCCCCCCCCCCTCGAGTGCCTAGGCCACGTCGCATGGAAGCGAGGCCCCGGACCGCGAAAGCAGCTGAGCCGAGCAGCCGGGAGCCTGGCGGAGCCAAGCGATGCAGGGAGTCCTTTAAAGGGTGTTTAGGTTTTTTAAAGGTGTAGAGTTTTAGAGTTTAGGGTTTTAGGGTTTAGGGATTAACGTTTTAGTGTTTAGGGTTTGGGGTTCTAGGATTAGGGTTGTGGGATTCGGGTGTTTTGAAGAGGGTTCCTTTGAAGGTTTGTTATAAGGGCTCCTTTGGGGGTTACTAGGTATAAGGTCCATGGGTTCGTTTAAAGGAAGGCTGTATTTGTCTTTAGGGACAACTGTATCTCCCTCTAGGGATTACTATAAGGTGTTACTATAAGGATTCCTTTTAAGGGCTGGCGTATGATATAGTATGATAATGCGTTCCTCTACAGAGATATTACAAGAGCTCCCTTAATTGGATACTATAGGACTATGAGGGTTTCTGCGAGTGTTTAAAAGTGTATTATAAGTATAATGACTTCTATATCCCCGAGTTTGGGGTTTAGGATTCTAGGATTAGGACATCTTGAAAAGGCTGCCGTAAGGGTTCCGCTAAAGGGATACTGTAACAAACTATGATGGTTTCTGTCAAGGTTAGAGCTAAGGGTTCCTTGCAAGTGCTATTGTAAGGGCTTGTACAACTCCGCGTTTAGGGTTTAGGGTTCCTCCAAAGGGTTACCTTTTCGGGTTTCTACGGCCCCGTATTTAGGGCTTAAGGCATTCCCACAAGAATCAGGGTTTCGGGACTAGGCATACGCGGTCAGGGTATTTAGAGACGAGTGTGGGCCATGGCCTCCTCGGTAAACGTCGAGAGCGCGAATTGTAATGTAGAGGCTTAAATAATTACCAATATTATGCTTAAGGTCCTTATTATAAGTCTATGATAAAGGAGCTCAAAACCCTATCCTAATTATTAAGACCCCTACATTATGATGCTTCTCGAAGGCTGCCCCTCCGCATCGAGGCGCTTAAGGAAAGGGTGACAAGTTGTGGTTTGCCTTACTTTGAGGCCCATTGCCCATGGGACTCAGTAAGGAGGTTATAAGTAGGGTTGTAGCTGGTATGACTCCAGTTACGGCACCTATAACTCTACTTTTGACCTACTTACTAAGTCCCCTGGGCCTCCATATACTTGAAACATAGGAACCCTAAACACTTTGGTCCCTTACTCCCTTGGCCTCCAGGTAGTGTTCTGGTATCCAAAATTCAGGAATATACCCTAAATCATACTGGGACCCCTAAAATGATTTCAGGCATATTCCTTGATTAAGGGGTTTTGCAAGCTCTGGGTTCTGGTATCAGAGTCCTGAATGTCAGCCTCAGCTCGAACTCTCCGAACCTTGAACCGTACATCAAAACCCTAAACCCCCAATGTGTAGAAGCCTAAACACTTACCAATACTGTTTAGGGCTTAGGGCCCTGGAAGTTAAGGGAACTATCAGTAGGGGCCTAAACTACCGATACTATTTTGGGGTTCCTTATTATAACTAAGTACAATGGGCCTCAAGACTCTATTCTAATCATTGAGGCCCCTACATCAAGCCCTGAAAAAAAAACAATCATAGATCCTCTATAGACCCTTATAGATCCCTTGAAGGGCCCTCCAAACCCCATAGACCCTCAACCAGGCGCGGAATCCAGTCCCGAAGAACGCGACACTTAGCTCCAACCCGAGGGCCTGCAGTTTCTTGGTGGATTCGAGTTCAATTACGAAGTCCTTTGCTCCTTTAAGCAGCGGTTCAGAGTACGAAGCATCTGTATTGAAGGGTCTGGTGCGGATCCCGATTCACAGTACAATAGTTTGCAGGGTGTTGGGCGATTTTCGAACGACGGAGCACTTGTGTCCGAATTCCGGAATCCGCGATTCCGTGCAGCATGCGAATTAAGTTGAACTCTGGGCCCAGCAGACACCCCCGAAAGGCCCGAAGCCTCAAAGCTCCCCATCCAGAAACCCGACAGCTTTGCACGCTCCACCCTGAACCCTTGCCCCAGTTTTAAAACCAATCATCCGAGGTAGCAACCGCACGCCGGCGGTGCGAGCCTTCGACTGAGCTGTACGGGCGGCTGCACCAATGTAGTTCTTTCCTCATAGCCCCCCCTTCACGCCCTGTGGGGTGTGGGCGCTTTTGAGGCCCGCCTATATTCACGGGAACCAGCACGACCAGCATCACTGCTCTTGTTCTCGATTGCAAACCTGCTACAAGAAACCGCTCCCCTCCAAGGCACGACCCCTAGGCCCTGAGCCCTAAGCTCTTCGACGTCAGCCTTGGCATGTGCCATGGCATTGAAAAGCGTGAAGCCTGGATTGGGGCCCCGGGATTTACAAGCTTCGCGGGTGAGATAGCTCCCGAACATCGGTTGAGCTTCTGCCTCTTGGACATTCGTGGCCAACGAGGATGAAAGAGAGTCCTTCCATTCCGTGCTCCTTCGCTTGGGCCCAGACCCGAAATCCTAAGCTAGGCTCCCTCTGCAGGCCCGGAGGAATGATGCCTTCCGTTCCCGTCCTTGCCACACCGTTGCGAGGAGGTTTAGAATTTGTCACAGCACCCGATCTGTGAGCCTGTCCCATTGCGGTGTGTGGTGATTCTCAATATCAAACCTGCTTTTTTCGTTCAAACTTCTGCATTATATCCGTGGTCCGCTGCATTCAGAGGCTCAGAAGCCTCAACAGCCATCAACCTCCGAGCCCGAGCGCCATGGCTACTGAGACGGCTCGCGATGTCAACGCCCTTCTCACGGCCTCTTCCCAAATATTGGTGGGATTCAGGCTTCACGAGCACGACCAACCTAATTTTCCCCAGGTACTAGCAGATTCGTTTTGAGGCCGTCGCATGGGCATGGAAATTGGGTCTGGGGCCGGTGCATGGCTATCAAGATTTTGTTGTGCACTTTTGGAGTTTGGCTTTTCGCAGTATGAGCAGCCATACAAGAAACAAATAGAGTCGGCACATAAACACACGTACGACTTTATGCATTCATCATGATGATGACGGTGCGGGGGAATGATGATCATGATGGTGATGAGGAGGATCATGTGTTGCTGGTGATGATGACAACGGTGATGTTTGACGATGGTGGCGAAGTGCACACCACCAGGGTGATGCATGAAGGTGACGATGTGGCACTCATGTCGATGGTGGCGAAATGGATGTCACCGGGTGACGCATGAAGGTGACGATGTCCTGGTCATAATGACGGTTGCTAAGAAAAGCCTTTAGCCCTAGACCCGAAAATCCCTACAGCCTCAGGCCTGAAACTACAACGCCCAAGACTTCTTTAACCATGAATTCCGGTGCCTTCAGCCCTGAACCATCAACCGTAACACCCTAACATCATCAACTCCGCTACTTGTGGCAAGACTCTACGGTCTAGATCTTCGCAGGGCCGCTTGGCTCTTCTGGCTAGAACTGGTGCCATTGGTAGTAGCAGTAGTAGTAGTAGTAGTAGTAGCAGCAGCAGGAGTAGTAGTAGTAGTAGTAGTAGTAGTAGTAGTAGTAGTAGTAGTAGTAGTAGTAGTAGTCAGATATACTTCTAGTTTTCTCGTACTAGTTATCTACTGCTGCTGCTGCTGCTACTGCGGCTGCTGCTACTGCTACTGCTGCTGCTGCTACTGCTGCTACTTTTACTACTTACTACTACTTACTACTACTACTACTACTACTACTACTACTACTACTACTACTACTACTACTACTACTACTACTACTACTACTAAGACTACTACTACTACTACTACTACCACCACTACTAAGACTACTACCACTACCACTACTACTCCTGCTACTGACTACTAACTACTAACCACTAACCACTAACTACTACCTACTACCTAGTAACTACTAACTACTAACTACTAACTACTAACTACTAACTACTAACTACTAACCACTAACCACTAACCACTCACCACTAACCACTGACCGCTACAAACTAGTGCTACTGTTGCTACTACTACTACTACTACTACTACTACTACTACTCCTGCTGCTGCTGCTGCTGCTGCTGCTGCTACTCCTACTACTACTACTACTACTACTACTACTGCTACTACTGCTACTACTAGTACTACTATCACTACTACCACTACTACTACTACTACTACTACTACTACTACTACTACTACTACTACGACTACTACTACGACTACTACTACGACTACTACTGCTACTACTACTACTACTACTACTACTACTACTACTATCACTACTATCACTACTACCACTACTACTACTACTACTACTACTACTACTACTACTACTACTACTACTACTAATACTAATACTACTACTACTACTACGACGACGACGACTACTACTACTACTACTACACCCTCCTACTCCTACTCCTGCTCCAGTTGCATTACTCGTACTGGTGCCCGCCCTGCACCACATGATCCAAAGGTGAGGGGATTGAATGGTCAGCTGTGTTAAGATTTCTGGGCTTCGGTCTTGCTGCCCATTGGTTTGAAGCATCCGGAATCATCGCACAAGCCCGAAACAAGGAACATGGGAGGATGTAATCAAATGTTTGTACTGCCTCCGTGGGCTTTTCGGGTCTCCTGTATACTTACAAACCGTCGTTTTGGGGTCCCTCATGTCATAATGAGACGAGGATTCGCAAACACATCGAGGCCATACCGCTATCCCCTCAGATGTTTACATGCCCTTGCGCTAACCCTATCTATCCTTCCGTTGTAATTTCCGTCGAACCAACAAGGCTCATTTGAAGCGCTGGGCCGATCCTTGGCCTGGAGTTAAGGTTGCACACCGCGGCATTGGAGGGCTTGCTTCGCTTTGGGTTGCAGGGTTTGGGTTGTCGGGCGCAGTAGCGGGAGAAGTACAGTCAAGTGAGGCATGCTCAGGTAGTTGGTTCCCTTCCCCGAATGTGTGTTCGCCGAGGAAAAGCTGGTTTTCGAGGCTGCAAGCTATCCAGAGTTGGCAGATCTCGTTTCCGAGGTCTCAGCCGGAGGCTCAGACCAAAGGGGCCTTGAACGTGGTTAACAACCTGCTTTCTTAGAATTAGAAATTATTTCAATATTCTGTCGGTTTTCACACCACCAAAGTTTGTCGTTGTATGTTGCTGCGGGGAGGGGGGGTGGAGTTGAAGGCAGCTTTGGCTGTTGTCTTGGCATGGATTTTTGGAGACGCCATTGAAACATTGGGCGGATTACAACAGTATTCTCCGGGCGCCTTGGTTCACGGCACCGCATGTTACGTATGATCAATACTTCTGTCTTCATTGCTTATTATGTAAGTGGTTCCCAGGTAGAAGCAGGTTGACCACATACGTGTCATGGGTTCGGGGATTTGAGCATGTTCCGTATCCACCAAGGCAGCCTTTCGCTAAGGTTTATTTGTTGGACCAATTGCAGACATGGTTTTTGCAGTAATTGTCAGACTTAGACTCCTTAGACATTACATCCTTCCTCGCCAGGATCAGTACATGTAATGCGCTGAAGCTGCTCGCTACATCACTCGAACTTAAACCGGGCAACATCGTCTACCAATACGATCCGCCTCCTTGTTGGTCGCCCTGGACACTTCAAGATGCAAGATTTCACCAGTGGTGAAGATGTCGTACTTTACCTAGATTGTCCTGGGCCTTGTGTTCTGAAGGTAGTTTTCCTTACACTTCCCCTTGCAGGTTTGTCGCTGGTATATGACCGTCTTGTGCAGAGTGGGTGTTGGGCCCAAAACCTTCTTTGGCTCTGGGAAGCTTGGTCCCAACCTTGCGGCTTTTGTAGCGGCAGTCCTCATTCTGTACACATCGGATATGGCGTGAAGCTGGAGTTTGATTTGGAATGTAGACCTTTGAAGACATCATCCTCGGTTTGCCCCTTGTGAATTTGCACCTCACCGCTGAAACCCGAGGCAATGTTTCATAATAATCTTGTTGGTTCGCGCTTGCTCTGGCAACCAGGAGAACCTTCGGCGGTTCAAGGCCAAAGTGCGGTGTTGGAATGTGCATCGGGGATACGGTTTCTGATAGCGGATCTCGAGATTGTTTGTCAGGAAACCGTGATTCCATAGGCATGCTTAGTAACCATTCAGTACTTGGCGGATTGGTAGCTTCCCGTTCGCAGTCGTTTCGAGGTCTAGGGTGCATCGTATTGTATTGAGGAATTATTTTGGGCTCCGAGGTATTCTTGGGAGAGATAGGGCGCTCAAAATCAGTCCGTTAGCTTAAACCCGAGTTAATCCTTCGAGCCCAAACCCTCAAAGCCGCATGTCCCTCAGCGCTTGGCTTCGCCGTGGATCCTGGATTCTGAACCCCACGGGCCGTAGAGCTTTAGTGAACCTCCCTGGGGTGCAGGGCTCGGCAGAGTCTTAGGGGCTTCAGGGTCTTGGTTTAGCGGTTAGGGTTCAGAACGCTTAAGGATTTAGGTGTTTACATGGGGTATAGGGTTCAAGGTGTGGGGTTCCGGGCTTACGGTTTACGGCGTGGGGCTTAGGATGTAGAGCATTGGGCATGGGGTTTTGGGTTTAGGGCTTCAGGGTCAGGATGTCTTCCTTCGCAGGGGCGGCCGACTGTGGACATTGAAATCATCGCAAGCGCACGTTACTCGTAAATTGTTTCCCCACTTCCCGGCTGAAACCTTAAATCCTCAACGCTAAGCCTAAGCCTAAACCCCCACATCCAAGCTAAGTCGAGAAGTCTACATGTTTCGACTGTCTTTTTGGCATGGGAAGCTACAAGAGACGAGATGTGAATCTATTTGGAAGGGAATGTCTACAGGCCCGAAAGCATTCCATCGCTCTATGTAGCTAGCTGAAAGTCTTCAACGATTAACAAACATGAACTGGACCAACGGCCTCCAGTGGCACCAAAACCGCAGAACCCGCACCCCTCACTGATTGGACTGAGTCCTTGCGATTAACCCGGCAACCCCGAAGTCGCACGCCCTAAGCCTGAATCCCGAAACCCTTAACCCGCAACCCGTACTTCCTGAGTCCTGGAAACCTGAGCCCTTCCCCAACTCGCACTGCAAACGACGGAGGCATGCTTTGAGCTTGAGGCGGGCTTCAACTTGGCTTGAATCAACGGGTGTTCAGCGTTCCGCTTGAGTTGTATGTTCTATCCTTTGCAGTGTGCAACTTCACGGCCGAGGATGGAGTTAGGCCTAGTCCTTAAACCAAAACAGAGAAGCCAGAACAGTTGGTAATGTGTATTCCTTCGGGTTCCCATGTGTATACATGTATTATATACTTAATAAGGGTTTCTGGGGTTTTTTCGGTGCTCCCAGGAAGTAATTATTTGTTTGGTATTCTGGTAACATATATCTCCAAGGGGTCATGTAATACAATAATTTCATGATGGGTCTTATAATATAAGGGCCTTATAGTCGCTAGGGTGAGTATAATAGGGACTGTACAAGGTCGCAGGTGTAGTGGTTAGTTAGGCTTGAGAAAACTGAGCGCATGTCAACCCGGAATGCTTCCAAGCCTTGAGGCTCAAGATCCCGTGGAAGTGCCAAGCCTTTAACATCCTAAGAATGATACATACAGAAATCGCTAGATGCAAGTTGTAGGTTTGTCGTTACCGCGACAGTTGAGAAAATGCCTAGTTCGGGGGTTGTTGGGGGCTGGAAGGCTGTTGTGTGAGGATTCAAACCTCGTAGAAATTCCACCTTTGGAGGTTTCGACTTCGTGCAGGATTCAATGCTTAGGGCTTGCACCTTTCTTGGCCGGTTGCGCGCACCTAGGACTTCAAGCCAATTGCGGCGCCGGAGCGCTGGTTTAGAAGCCTAAACGGTACACTCTCATATTCCCAGAGACCTCGCCTGGCTTGTCCGAGTTGTGAGACCCAATCCAAAAGTCAATAAACCTAGACTCTGTTTAAAATCTAAACCCGAAAAGACCCCAAACCTTAAACCCTAACCTGCCATATCGAGTTGAGCTCATCTTGTTTTGCACGAGGAGGAGGAGCCGATGCCAAGGCTTCAGGGGCGGGCACTGGGAGCTCTAACTTGTACAGCGGCCTAAATCATTACAAATATTGGTCCTAGGGATTACCTATTATTGTAACTATACAATAATAGCATACCCCTTGTTCTAAGTATTATATGGGGCCTAAATACTTACCAATACTACTCCTTAAAGTTGCCCATCATATTTACACTATCAGGGAGGCCAGAACACCATTCTGATCGTAAGACTCCTACAAAGTGGGTTGGCCTTCTGAAGCCTCTGAGACTATTCTCCTAAGTGAGATCCTCTCAAGCCCCAGAAGTGAAATTGTAAAAGAGACCCACAGGCTTACCCCGCATACGTTCGATAGGGTTCCTTTAACGCATTCTTCTAAGGGTTGCCAGGTTGCTGCAAGGGCTTTGGTGCAGGTGCCCTGCTAATTCGACTAACGTACTGGGCTATGTGAGCTCCAGTCTAGACCCCGTAATGGGGGATCATAATCGGGATTATAGGGGATTATTATGGGATATTAAGAGGGATAATAGGAGTTTAGACTATAGCTCATGTGGTCGTACATATGGTCTTGCGGAGTATAAGGGGATATAAGCGATAAACGGCAGCGCTTACTGGGCCCTTGTTAATTAAGGAACTCAAACTCAGTTACCATAGTAAGGTCTGTAGCAAAGATGCAGTTTCTTTGTTTTGTGACGGTAACTTATATTACATTCCGTAACATGAACCCAAACGATTCCGACCCCTGTACTGCCCTGTTTACCCCCGGAATCGGATTTAAAACGCTCCGCAGCGGGATGTGGTTTAACGACTCTATGTTTTGGTGTGAAACCTTAAGTAAACTCTAACGAACCTTACGAACTCTATCTAAAACACCATCATTGGAATCCAGGTCTTCAGAGCAGCCTGCTCAAGCACCACCGATGCCGCTTCCGCCAACTCCATGCGAGGCCACTAATGGTTTCTACCTTCATCCCCCTCATCACATGTGCCCTCCACCTCATCCAGTTCCATGTGAGCCGACGGCGGGTTTCTATCCACACCCGGAGGCCCAAGCTCCTGCCCCGCAACAGGCGCGAAGACCCATGATGCCAGTTCCGGGGATGTTCTTCGTGCAGGCCCGGCCTGATTCCTTCAGTACGTCCCCAAGTTTTGCTCTTGAATTAGCGTAGGACCCCTAAGTTGCGACCGTACTCCGCTAAAGGTTATCCTCCCAGGGGTGCGGGATAAGGGTGCCTACTATCGGGGCGTAAATAATTACCAATACTGTGTTGGGGGGCTGCTTATCATAACTATGGTCGAATACGCGCCAACGGCTCAGTCTAATCATGAGGGCCCGTATGGTATTCCTTCGGTTTCCCATATGTATACATGTATAACTATGTACTTAATAAGGGTGTATTGGGTTTCTTCGGGGCTCCCAATAGGAATTATGTGTTTGGTATGCTGGTAGCATATATCTCTAAGGGATCATGTAGTACACTAGTTTCATGATGGGTCTTATAAAAGGGCTGTATCGTCCCTAGGATTAGATAAATCGGGAATATTCAAGGTCCCATGCGTAGGGGTTAGTTAGTTTTGAGGGTCTAGGGCGTTCGATTGCGTAACGGTCCTATTAATGGGTTGTTTCTGACGATGAGGGCCTCATGGGGTTGCTCTCAGGATTTCAGGAGTCTCCCGGCGAGCACAAAGCAGCACTGCTTTATGATATCACACTCATATCGTTCAGGGCCTTTCCCGGCATGAAGTGAGGTGTATTCCTTGATTCATGGGTATCGCCTGTGCCTGTTGGGCCAAGGCCTGAGGCCCAAAGCTTCGAAAGCGGATGGTAGTTCTGATCTCTCACCCTGAAGAACATCTCACCCTGAACCCTAAAATCCCAAAGACCCTCAACACCCGAAGCTGAATCCCTGGCAAGCCGGTGGTTTATCGAATCTATGTCGATTTGAGCTTTTGGTCGACTGCAGGTATCCATTTCTACATGAGCTTACCGTCAAAAGGACCCTGAAATGCCGGAAGCACAGAACGAACTTGTCTAGGTGTTGAGGCAACTCGTCTATGTAAAACACTGCCATGTGAATCCAGGTCTGGGGCAATGCGCAGATGGAGCCAAATCCCCAGTTCAATCATCTTCCCCCACAGCAGCCACATGCTCCCGCAGCACCGACACACCCGATGCCGATGCCATGCGACCCCCAAGCTCCTGCCCCAGAAGAGGCGCGAAGACCCATGATGCCAGTTCCGGGCGAGCCCAGCCCAGGCTTCCACCCTCCATTTCCAGAGGAACCGCGAGCACCCATCATGCCGGTGCCTGTGATGGACCATCCTCCCTGGCTCCCATGTGAAACTACGGCAGCGTATTGCCACCCTCCGTACTGCCACTTCTCTGCGAGCGTGCCCCAAACCTTTACACGTCCCGTGCCGCCGCCCCCATGCGAGCGTGCCCCAAACTTTTGCCACTCTCCCGTACCGCCACCCCCATGCGAGCCTGCCCCAGGGAACTACGACTACTACGACCCTCCCGTACTACCACCGCCATGCGAGCCTACCCCAGGGTACTACCACGAGCCGTGGGGCCACGTTCTGCCAGCTTCTGGGACGATGTGTTGGATAGGTTTATTTACAGGTTTTGGCAGATTTCGTTACTGAAAAGTCTAAGGGATCATGTAGTACACTAGTTTCATGATGGGTCTTATAAAAGGGCTGTATCGTCCCTAGGATTAGATAAATCGGGAATATTCAAGGTCCCATGCGTAGGGGTTAGTTAGTTTTGAGGGTCTAGGGCGTTCGATTGCGTAACGGTCCTATTAATGGGTTGTTTCTGACGATGAGGGCCTCATGGGGTTGCTCTCAGGATTTCAGGAGTCTCCCGGCGAGCACAAAGCAGCACTGCTTTATGATATCACACTCATATCGTTCAGGGCCTTTCCCGGCATGAAGTGAGGTGTATTCCTTGATTCATGGGTATCGCCTGTGCCTGTTGGGCCAAGGCCTGAGGCCCAAAGCTTCGAAAGCGGATGGTAGTTCTGATCTCTCACCCTGAAGAACATCTCACCCTGAACCCTAAAATTCCAAAGACCCTCAACACCCGAAGCTGAATCCCTGGCAAGCCGGTGGTTTATCGAATCTATGTCGATTTGAGCTTTTGGTCGACTGCAGGTATCCATTTCTACATGAGCTTACCGTCAAAAGGACCCTGAAATACAGGAAGCACAGAACGAACTTGTCTAGGTGTTGAGGCAACTCGTCTATGTAAAACACTGCCATGTGAATCCAGGTCTGGGGCAATGCGCAGATGGAGCCAAATCCCCAGTTCAATCATCTTCCCCCACAGCAGCCACATGCTCCCGCAGCACCGACACACCCGATGCCGATGCCATGCGACCCCCAAGCTCCTGCCCCAGAAGAGGCGCGAAGACCCATGATGCCAGTTCCGGGCGAGCCCAGCCCAGGCTTCCACCCTCCATGTCCAGAGGAACCGCGAGCACCCATCATGCCGGTGCCTGTGATGGACCATCCTCCCTGGCTCCCATGTGAAACTACGGCAGCGTATTGCCACCCTCCGTACTGCCACTTCTCTGCGAGCGTGCCCCAAACCTTTACACGTCCCGTGCCGCCGCCCCCATGCGAGCGTGCCCCAAACTTTTGCCACTCTCCCGTACCGCCACCCCCATGCGAGCCTGCCCCAGGGAACTACGACTACTACGACCCTCCCGTACTACCACCGCCATGCGAGCCTACCCCAGGGTACTACCACGAGCCGTGGGGCCACGTTCTGCCAGCTTCTGGGACGATGTGTTGGATAGGTTTATTTACAGGTTTTGGCAGATTTCGTTAATGAAAAGAGACTTGGGCGCTTTTTTGCGGTTGGTTTATAGATCCCTAATTTAGACTTGACTCCCCAATCCTAAGCTAAGCCTCCGAGCCCCAAACCCCCCATGCAAACATAAATCCTCAGTCTTGAGCGAATTTTCGCGGATTTCTCTGGATGGGGAATGAATCAAGGAAAAATCTTCACACCGGAAGCTTAGCGAGACAACCTGCAAGGCCACTCAAAAACAATCAGCGAAAAGCTCGAGGCCCAAAAAGGCGACCCCAACCAACAGGGTTTGGGGGGTTTCCCTAATATAGTTACAGTACAAGACCCCCCCAGTTAGTAAGGCCGACCCCAACCAACACTGCTTAAAGAAGTTTGACTTTCCAACGTTGTCGATTGAAGTTTGACGCGGTGCTGTGCGATGTTCTCAGGCTTTACAGAGCTTTCCACGGGCTGGACACTTTTAAGGACCAAAATGTAGCATGCCATACTAGGGACGAGTTGCGACTGCATACGGTTCAAAAGGTTTCTCTACGGGCTTTACAGAAAGTTAAGACCTTCATTTCGAATAATTTAGCTGGTATACACAGTGTGAGGTCTCCCCACGACACTTAACGAAACTAACCCGAAGATGGCCAAGCTATACCACGAGTTTGGAGCTCGGGTTCAAGGTTTCACGGGCCTGAAGGATTTTGGAAATCAGGGTCGTAGAGCTTCGGTTTTCCGGGTGTACAGCTCTAAGTCTCTTGGATTCGTTAGTGCTTCAAGGGCGTGGGCCGGTTGCCGGGCTTCAAAGGCCCTATAAAACTTTAAAGCCTGGAACCCAAAACCTGTCACCTTAGTCAAGGAAAAAAAGGCTCTCAGGATTGCCGCAGATTTGGATTTGCAGACACTTTTACATGCCGCCAGCTGGCAGAATCAGTTGTGATGTTGCGAATTTCCTGCGTACTAGTCGCATTTGTTCGCGTGGGGCAGCCCTCCTGCCGAAGATGCTAGGTGAAGGGTTCAGGCCAGGCCTAAACCCACAAGCACCAAACTGGAAAAGACCATAATATGTCGTATTATAAGCAATACAAAACAGATAATATACAATATATACTAAATCGCACCAGAACAGTGCAAACTATAGCAATATAGCATAAAAAACATATAATGTTATCAAAAAATACTATATCATAATTTCAACTGATAAATAACATATCGCATATTATATATATTGTCAAAAAAGAGATGCAGTATTAAGTAACATATAACAGTTCTTACATAATATGTAATATTCAGAATATAATATTTGCTATATGGCCGTTCGGAGTCGAAGGTTTGGGCTTGCGCATCGCTGTGGGCTCCGATGATTGGCTGACGGAGCGTCCTTGGAGGATCAGGGACGTAGTAAGTAGGGTTGTAAGTAAGGTCGCCATAGCTTTATCTACATATAGCCCTAATGAATATGCTTATAACCCTATTACTAAGTCCCATGATCCCCATCTGCGTGCCGCATTTCTGCTCCGCATGGGAGGAACCCTACGCCAACCTCCCCTTAACCCTAGACCCCAAGCCCAAGCCCAAGCCCAACAAACTCAGAACTGTCGGTTTGCGTGGATGGAATGCCGTGGTGGAGCCACTTCGAGAATAGCTAAGAGCCTAGCTGCCCCAGCCCGGTGGGCTGAGACCTGGACCAACTCACGTAGACACCGAATGCCCACATGGCAAACGCAACTAATCCGCTGCAGCATGGACCCTAAACCCTAGACCTTGCTATGCACCCAAACCTTTAAAGCCAGAACCCCGAGGGCTCATCCTATGCCGTTAGCCTTGGGCCGTGTGCAGAACCTGCATGCAAGGCCGGCTAACTATGGGTCGGTACGGCGAATTTCTGTGCAGTGCTTACTCACAAATGCTCTTTACAGGCTTCACCAAGTCGTCTCACCAGCTTCGTTTTAAGTTGCGATGCGCGCACTGACACGTTCATCTCCTTCGCTAGAAAACAGCAATCTGAAGCAGGCCTGTGAGGATTTACAGGGTTGAGGCTTTCACTCGACAATGCAAGTAAGTTTAAACGCTTCGCGTCGTCCGCTTCGGCCCGGCTGGTGGAAAGCAACGTGTAGGTCACCCAGGTGAGGTCTTGAGTGTATAAGCACATTTGCTTCAAAATGTTTTTACTGTCAGTATTCGTTTTCGTGATGAGGCTTTAAGCAATAATCCGTTGCGAAAGGTGGCACATTCCTTGCATTATCCCATCGACGTTACTATAACAATCTTATCACACGTCTCACTGGTCTCGTATGCAACCTCCCATGCGTTGGAAGGGGAATTGAATCAGGCTTTGCAACGATGTACAAGACACAGCTCAGCCCCAGAATTCCTAGGCTGCATCAGCTTCACGGATGACGTAACCTTTCGCGTGTTAGCCCGTCTTGTTTCGCCACCAAGAAGAGACGGGGGAAGCAGGGGAGGGAGGGGAGGGGCCGGGGAGAAGGGTGTGGCAGGGGTGCTCCAAAATCGTGCGGCACCCTTAGAGAAGGGATTCGGCTGTTCAGAACTGCCGACGTGTAAGTCTTAGGACCCTGATCGGTTCCTCAAAGCCTAAGGTTTCAAAGCGCTTTTCAGAGCTGCAGGTGATCGAAGCTAGGTTCCATATAGTTTCTTTTAGTTTATAGAACCCACATACAACTGCATCTCACGGCCAGCAAAGGCCTGCCGTAAGGAACTGAGCCCCAACGCTGCATAAACCTGACCTTGCGGCTAGCACCTGGCTCAGACATGCGGCCCTCGAACGGGGTTCTTGGGGGGCTTTGGCTGTCAGATGTTGAATCCTGGAGTGAGTTGTTCCCTTCACACCGATCATGTGCATATTTGTTCAGGCCGTGTGCGGCTAGGGGTGTTAAGGGGTTTTCTAGGGGTTGAAAACGCCATGTCACTGCTGACTGCAGTGAACCAACTAGGATTGGAGTTGGACCAGGAGGCCATGATGGGGGTTTAGGGTTCAGGGTTTAGGGTTTAAGGCTTTGGTGTTTGAATTACGGATCTTGCCAACATGCTCTGTCGACGTTTGGGGTTGCATGCTTCCTGAGACTCTCATAATAATCTACTTGTGAAGCCTTATGGGGCCTATGCTAGCTTGGATTGTCCGAGTGTGAGCGAGGAAACCCTGAACCCTCAGTCGAGGTCAAGGGTTTGGGTTTCAGGCATTGGAGCCATCAGCGAGCCTCTCTCTTGTGCAGCCACATGACCTAGAAATGCGAAGCGGGACACGCCCAGCATCGGCTTGAGTCATAACGGACATGAGAGTTATGTGCAGAGGGTCTGCAGGATGCATGTGTCATATTATATGACGTTATATTTTTTACGATATTGTAAGGTCAGGGGCTCACGGCTGCCCGGTTAGATGATCTTTTCCTACATTACATGCAGTTTACCGAGCTCCGAGTCATTGTGTGCTGTGTCGTTTTGAAACCCTAAACCCTAGACCCTAAACCCAACATACAAGCCTCCTCATTATTTTTGGCTGGGCTCGGCTTGGGTTCCGAATTACGCATATACCGCGCCACAACGGACGCACACGTCTGACCAGTTAATCCAGATCCGCAGTTTCAAAAAAGCGGAGACCCTAACACCCGAAATCCATGAACTAAAGTTGTAAGCCTAAAGCCATACACAAGCCACCCAAGCCCTTGTGTCCAAATTAGCAGATTAAGGCTCATGCCATGCGTTGGCAGCCCTCGCCAGGCCAAGCTCTAAAACCTTTCCCCCCGCAACTATGTGAAGCCTAAATCGTAACCCTAAACCCTAAACCCTACCGGGTACAGCTTGCAATGGCCGCAGAAATCTCACGGAAAACCTCGAAGGGTCGTACGTAGCAGGTAGCTTAAAGATAGAACTTGAAGTAGTCGGAGGATGTGTATTGGAGTTTAGGGTTGAGGAGAAGTAGGTTTTAGAGCTTACGTGTTACGGTTCAAGTTGGTTCTACCAGCGCAAGGAATTGCACGAATTTCCTAATCGTTTGCAATTGCTAAACTCTTGCCTGTGATTCGGATACCTTGTTTGGGAGGCTATCTCTGCTCTTCAAAGCTTGCCCTATGACCAGGCCTTGGCCGCTTGGAGAATCCATTCCACGCATCAGTAGAATTCACACTTTCTTTGAGGGAGTTCCAGGTGTTTTATCCTCAAACTTTTTGCAGTTCGCTTTGTTGGAGTGGGTTTGCACAGTTCGACATGATGTCCCGCAGTTGTTGGAAGACGGGAAGACATCAGCATGGCTGGATTTCGGAACTTGCTCAGCCAAGGTAGATTTTGCCCTTTGTGCAGATTTTGCCAGGTCGTCCTGGCAATAATCCCCATGTGCTATCCCCTGAAACCCCAAGACCGAACGCCGCTTGAGTCGGCACGAAAGAGCATAAGTAGAGTAGGGCAGTACCTTTTGTCGAAACTGTAATTCCTTTTTTGGTTTAACAGATGCTATAGTCAGGCTCCTATGGGGTAACTACAATTGGAGACTATGACTACAGGTAACGGTTGCCACCTGGACCCTTAAACCCTATATAAATCCTAAACCTTTCAACCCCAAACCCCCAAACCCTAAACCCCACAGCTTAACCCTAAACCCGCTAAGCTCTGAACCGGGAGTCTGGCCACTAAGGAGCTGCTCAAGGCTACGCAGCAGGAGATCCAGGCCGGCTTTTTGAAGGCCGGGAAGCGGGGGGCTTAGGGGCTGGGGGTTTAGGGTTTGAGGTTTACTTGAGGTTTATAGTTTTTGATTTAGGGTTTAAGGTTAGGGCTTTGGGCTTCGGGGTTTAAGGTTTAGGGTTTGGGGTTTAAGGTTAAGGGTTTGGCGGGGAACCGACGGATCGCGTCGCAGCTAGCTTTGTTAGGTCACACAAAAAGAGGTACTGCAGCTAGCTGGGTTTGTGATTATGGGATCCTAACCATAAAGTAGGCCATCCAAAAAGAAGTCAAATATTTTAGGGTCTAGGTAGACCCCATCATTCTGGCCGCTCTTGCATGGATCCGGGCTGTGGTCTAGGCTTAGGTTTTCTTCTTCGGAAACAACTGCAAGAGCCCACGAGAGGCCATACACGGACCATTTCTTTTAAATCGAAACTTGGGATCTGGAGTTGCAGAATTTTTAGACTTCGGGGCTTCAATGAGCTGTTCAGGGTTTAGGGCCCGTCAATAGAAGGGCAAGAACACGTAGAGTAGGGCTTTTGCATATATAGCACGAGAAAAGCTACTTGTAATAAGGAGCCCTATGGAATTGCAAGAAAGGTGATCCAGGCTTCTAAGTAAAAAGGCAAGCCTCCGGAAGAGTCTTACTAGCTCACAGGGCTTCCATATTCGGGCAGTTCTCCAGATTGAGATCCCTGTTCAAGTTCCCAAAATGGTACGGCACTCTGGCGAAAGGACCCTCTAAAAGGGACCCTGATCTAGAACTAGAAACTACCCATCAGGGAGTCATAGTTTCGATGTTCTAGATCTGCTGCAAGGACCTCTAGGGTTTGCGGTATCGAGTGGTTGATGTGCAAAGGACCATCTTTGCGCCGCAGCGAACCATGCATCTACTCGTTTGCATGCCTGCCTGGCCTGCATACCTTCCTTTGTCTATAGCATCCGAAACATTACAGCGACTAGCATTACTACCCGCCTGCTTTACATCTGTTTCTCTTACTTCTGCCCGCCGGCCCCTAACTTCCCACTACTCTACCCTAAACACCCACGATTAAGGACCTTCAGACCCTGTTAAGGTCTAAGCCTTCATCTCGACCTCTTGAGGCCTTAGACTACTACAGAAGCCCTTGTAATTAGAATAGGGTTTCGAGGTATTTCTACTGTGGTGACAACAAAGGAAAACCAAAATAGTATTGGAAATTGTTTACGCACCGATATTACCTACCTTCCTACACATCCCATAATTACCCGAGAGTATACCCCAAATACCGACTTTTGAGGACCCTCACAGCCCAACCATTCCTCCCGGCCTTTTGAGGCCTCCAACTCAGCCCCTACGGACACGCGGAATTCCCATTTCAAGTTGACTCGCCCCGACATGCCCTGGGAATGGGTAGGTAGTCTCTAACCTCCTGGGGTTTGAACCATTCATCTGCGCCTAAGCAGTCAGTGCCGAAGTGATGGGCCTGGAAACCTTCATTCCGCAATCCTCAGCCCTATGCACACACACCCCGACCTGAACGTCAAGCTTAAAGCCCAACCCCAAACTCATGTAGAAACCCTAAACCCTGAACCGCTAAACCCTCAAACCCTAAACTTTATACCCCTAAACCCTAAACCCTAGACCCAAGGAGGGAGAAAGAGCCATGAAGCTTGAACCTCGGACCCGAAGTCCTTGATGTAGCCCGAAGAACCTCCCGTTGGTCAAACCCTCCGAGAGAACCCAAAAACCCGAAGCCCGAACCGAAGCCCCGTCGGCTCTGTGAGGTTTATTTAGGGGCCTGAATAGGCCCTTTATACTACAATTTAATAAGGAACCCCCAAAATAATATTAGTAATTGTTGAGGCCCCTATATTATCTCCAGCCTCAGAGAAGATCACTCCCTAAACCCTAAACCCTAATAAATAGTGGACCCTAAATTTCAGGATCCCAAGAACTACATCTGCGCGACGGTGGAGCGTGGGCCACCGGCTTGCAAGATGTTGTTTTAGGGTTGGGCTTCGTTTAGGACTGAGGGGTTTTTGGGTTGGTTTACGTTTGGAAGTTTAGGACGTTTGGGGTGCAGGGCTTTGAAGGTCTACTTGGAGGTTCCTGGGTAGTTATCAGTGGGGCTATACGGCACCAACCATAGTAATAGTTACCCTACTTTTCCCCCCCCGCCCGACTTGGTTTCAGTGGGACGCGCTTCTATCGGGCTGAGTAGGATACAGCTATGTCTTGTGAAGGGCAGCCCTGACAAAGGGGTATTTGGGTTGAGGGTTTAGCTGCGATTCTTGCACGGTTGTTTGGAATTCCAATTTCTTGTTTCCCGCTTCTTGTCTTGCTATTGTTTCGAGCATGGTTTTGGCTATGGTTGTGTTTATAACACGGCTCGGAAAGCAGCTTGGCCACAAGTCCGCAAGCAAAAACATATCGAAACCAGTGACACCAACACGGTGTCAACATCGGATCCAAAACGTTTCCAAATCAGGCATTCCCAAAAGCTCCATAAACAAGACAGACAAAAACCAAATACAAAAAATCAGAGCAAAACCCATGACTACTCATAACGCCGTAGCAAAACCAAACGCAAATCGTACCCTCAATGATTCATAAAACCATATCAAAATCGCATCAACATCGCAAAAAAAAACAATCATTCCTGGAATCCGCCGTTTCACAAATGTAAGCACTAGATAGGGAGGTCAGTAAGTGTTTGCGCAGCTTGCAAACCCCAAGACAGGGGCCTTACTGGTCATGATAGGGCTTGGACATCAACTACCAAGAGACAAATGTTACAGTCCGAGTTGTTCCGACCCCTATCTACATGCTTGTAAGTTGGGACAGCATAGTTCGCACCTTCCTTTTCAGCCGATGACTCGAAATACGAGAACTCCAGAGCCCTCCACCTCGACATGTAAAAGCTAGCAACCCGAAAAAGCCATGCTCATGCTGCCCTTAACCCCAACCCTTGCCGAAAAAATTGTGGGAGAAGCCAAGCCCTTCAGGGCGCGGGGTTTAAGACTTTGGGGACCGTTTTGGGTTCACGGATGTAGGGTTTCAGGTTTTGATGGAAGGGTGAAGAGATGTCTCCTGCGAAAAGATGCCGACTGACCACGCCTGACCCGGAACTCCGAAGATCTTCGAGCCGCAAGCGAGGCGATCCGAATCAGGGAACCCGACCGCAGAGAGCTAGCCTTGAAACTGTACCCCCATAGCCCTTACCGCAAATCCTTACAAAGCGTTTGTGATTTAGGGCTCAACCTGACAACATAGAAGCCTGAACAAGTAGCGCTGCTATTCCCTAAGACCCTTGTCACAATCATTGCATAATGTACCCCACAACCCTACTCAAATCAAGAAAGGTCATACTACCCAGGTATGTCCCAAGTGCCGGCACGCTTCCCTCCGGCTCCATCGGCGGACAAGGCCTCGCAGTTTCACATTTGGGGCTGTTGCGGGGTGGCCCTAAACCCTGAACCCTAAACCCTAAACCGGTCTTAGGGTTCAGTTATTGCAGTACAGGCATCGGGTTTCAAGTGGGCCGCTAAGGTATATGCGTGTTCGTCAACATTAAGCTCCCTTTTTGGGTCCAAAATATGATACAAGGGACCCTAATTTTACAACTACCCATATAGCTCATATGTATACTCTGAACGGGTTCAGGTAGTAATTAGCTTTGTCAACAGCACAGGTACACATTGGAAGCCTAGGGGCTTAGGCAGGCCTTGGTTCATGTTGTGGGATAGCCTGCCTGGCAAACATTAGCTTAACTTGTTTCATGCAAATTGCCTTTCAGGGGACAGCTTGTGCGCAAGCTTGTGCCACGACTTTCGATGCACGTGGTTCCAGTTTGAACTCAAATAGTGTCGTGCTGTTTTCATGCATAAGAGGCAAGCGATGCCCGTGCTGCGGAGACAATGCAAGGATGGACGTCACACAGACTGTTTTCCATGTTCGATGCACGTGGTTCCAGTTTGAACTCAAACAGTGTCGTGCTGTTTTTTTCATGCATAAGTCGCAAGCGATGCCCGTGGCTGCGGAGACAATGCAAGGATGGACGTCACATAGACTGTTTTCCATGTCGAGAAAGAAGGCTGAGGTATTGAGAAGGACCGAGGTGCCTGAAACAAGCGGAACAAGAGCTCTCAAATAGGGGGCCCTATATCCCGTATTCTGAACGCCTGTACCCCTCAAACGCCAAAGACCCAGACACCGACACCGTAAAACCCTAGCCCTAGGCTAAGACTTTAAGCCTTGCGGCAACTCTCTTCGAGATCCCAGACCTTGAACCCCGCGAATCCTCGTGGCTGGGGTGTCCTGAACATTACTTGGAGGATGAGGGGACTTAGCAAGTAGCATAAAATAACTATAGTTATATCTACTTACAACCTTAATTAAGATACTTACAACCCCATTCAAAATCCCATGATCCCCCAAGTATGGGGGTACTATAGCATCCTCTAGGGATCGTGATTATAGTTGTGCTAGATGGAGAGAGGCCGTTCTGAAGAAGCACGTCAACAAAGAGACAGAAGAGACAGAGAAAAGCAGGCAGGCAGGCAGGCACGCAGGCAGGCAGGCAGAGAGGGAGACAGAGAGGGGAGGGAGAGAGAGATAGAGAGAGAGAGAGAGCACAACGAGAGAGAAGGAGAGAGACCGAGAGCGAGAGATGCATAGCCAAAACGTGAAGCCCGCAAAAAGCCGACACTGCCAGAGGCACCGGCCACGAGGCCGCGGCTCAGGCACTGCTGCGCACGACAGGCACCTGGCTGGGGGAGGAGGAGGAGGAGGAGGCGAGGAGGAGGTGAGGAGTGTTGGGGGCTCTTATTCACGTCGGGTTCAGGGCGTTGAGGGTTTGTGGTGTCTAGGGGGTTCAGCAGGACTCCTAGATCTGCAACGTTGAAGGGCCGATTTGAGACACATCTCATATCATATTGATTCCCCACACATGGTCATCTCTGGCTTAAGGCGACAGTGCTCCGAGAATCCACATTCAGTTTCCGTCATTCCACCTCTGTTAAGTCACCATCCTGCCTCGTCGAGTCCCCACCGCAGCTGGAGGAGAGTATCAGAACCCAAAGGCCCACAGGTTCCTTATAATATATAGTATGACCTGCCCCCCAACCCTAGTCTAATTGTCAATGACACACATACAGTAGGTACGTAGGTCGAGAGATGGGTGGATGAATGGATGCACGGATGAATGGATGCATGGATGCATGGATGGATGGTTGCCATGTGTGCATCTGTACTCAGGCAGGCAGAAGTGTATGTGAGAGGGACGGAGCGAGAGATGCATATACACATATACATATGTATATATACACATAATACACTTTTCACGCGTATATATACACACACCCATACGCATTCTGTTACATTCACCAGGAGCCATAGCACCGAAGCTGAACTTCACCACAAGCCTAGACGATCCAGTGACTCCTCAATAATCCCGAATACAAACTCGAGACCTCCATGAACCCCAAAAAGACCTCGACACCCTGAAAACACCAGAACAACCCGACAAGAATCCCTCAACAAATCCGTCCCTAAATGTGAAACCCTACAGTAAACCCTGAATGGTAACCCCGAAACCACCCTTTCAGCTCTGGACCCTACACCCTAAACTCTGTAAACTCCTAAACCTGCAAGACCCCAAAGCCCCGAACCCCAAATCCTAATAACCCTACGTCCACCGTTGCAGGCAAAGCCTAATACTCCTGCTGAGCCCTTTCAGGAAACTCTTTGCAAACCCTAAAGCCCTCAACTCATTCAGCCGACTCATCAACACACGCCTCGTCGCCCAAAGTGTCCAAGTTGTGAGCGCCGAAACCCTAAACCTTGAACCCCTCTAACGCAAAGCCAGGGAGCCCTTAAGGGAAACCCTTAACAGAAGCCTTAAAGGAATTTCGGGAACGCTTAAGAGAACTGTTTAAAAGGGACCATGAAGTGGGAAGCCCTGAAGACCCTAACGAAACCCAGCCTTTGGAGGTATGCGGAAGGTGAAGGCAGCAGGCCTGCCATTATCGGGCGAGGCGCTGAAGGCGCTTCAACGGGGGGGGTTCCGATTTTTGAAGCCCTTTAAAGGGTTCCGTTGAGGATGTCTTTCAGGGTTTCCGGTTTAGGTTTCCCAGAAAGCGTTCCTTCAGACCTTAAGGGGTTCCTGTAGGGGTCCCTGAAGTTTGATGTTGGGTTTTGGATTTAACGTTTTGGGTCTATGAGTTTGGATTAAGGTTTCTGGCTTTGGGGATTTGGGCCTAGAGATTCTCTGAACTGAAGAGATCCTCCAACGGCTGCCGCAAGGGTTCCCAAAAGCAACGGGTTTCCTAAAAAGGGCTCTGTAGGAGTACTCCGTGGAATCTACAAGGTCTTCGAAAGGTACGGTAAGGTGCTGTGAGGGTACTGTCAGCGTTTTAGTCAGGATGAAAATTTGCAGGCTCCGACGGTACGATTTGTTTTGGGGGGGTTGAGGACTATCTATTGTTTAGGGTTTTCGGGTTTCGGTCATTGGGATTGTAGGCTGCAAAGTTTCGAGGCGAGGCGGACATCGCCTACCCTGCGTAGCCTCTATAGTTCCGAGCACCTTATGAAAAATTTAAAGCAAAGATGCCGCCGCATCAGTAAGACGGCAGGCCTTGCTGACGGTGCCGGCATCGCATGCATCCGAAATTTTGGAGGCCACTGCTTGCGCACAGTCGTTTGATGCTGCCTCTCTGCTGCAGGAGCCGCGTCGTACTGCTTCCTGCAATCCTGGCTGAGTTTCATGTTTCATACATACTTGAACCCCCTTTTAATACTGCCTCGTGCACCCCAGACTGGAGTCATGGAGTGGCAGACACAGAACTTCATCACCATCAGCTTGAGTGCCCCTGACAGAATGCTTTCTTCAGTTCATCGTCACAAGATGTGTCCGCATGTGCAAGCCAGCAGGACGTGTTGTTGTTGATGACGATGATGATGATGCTGTTGATGTTGATGATGCTGATGATGCTGCTGATGATGATGGTGATGATGCTGAGGATGATGCCGATGATGATGATGATGATCACGGTGATGATGATGGTGGTGATGATGATGTTGGTGCTCGTATGTTTACGATGATGCTGGTGATGACAATCGTCATGATGATTCTGATGATGGCGATGAGCATGGCGGTGATGATGATGATGATGATGATGATGATGGTGATGATGATGATGATGATACGGATGATTAGCAAGAACGCATTTATTGCTGACGATGGTGGTGTTGCTGTTGTCGTTGTTGTTGTTCAGGTCAAGCAGGAGGAGGGTGTAACTTGACGCGATGGGGTTGGATATGGCGGATGTGATGCAATGCGATGGTACTGATGAAGCTCGTCATGACGAAGATATGCAATGCAGTTGTTTGGCCAGTATGAACGGCAATACCGTTTCATATTCACACAGTGCTCTGAGCAGTGCACTTTGCAGCGTGTTAGGGTCCTGTGGCTGTAGGATCCGGTGTGTGGCATTCATGAGTATTGGTTTATGGCCTGAGCTGTAGAAATCCGGTTTCTGTTTGTGGCGGTAGGGCTCCTTCCAGACTGGGCGGGTGCAGTTCTCATTCTCGCCCTGAATCATTGAATGCTAAACCCACACCGAACCACACCTTGGATGCTAGAAAGTCTTAAAGCCGGAAGCTGCGAAGCCCCAACCTGGAAGCATAAGCCCTGAACCCTGTATCTCCGTAAGTTCAACCTCAGCCATTAACCCTGGACCCTAGCCTGTAAATCCTAGCCAAACACACCCTGACGCCTACATGCCCCAAATCAGCTGAGCGTATGGGAAACATTGCCCCAAGGTGTCCTAAATAGCCCTGGCCTTGCACACGCATGGCTTAACCTGCAAAAACTAAACTTGTGCCAAAGCTTGACTCTGAATCCTATGGAGTAAACCCTAGACCCAACCCTGAATCCCAAAACCTACACCCGAAACCCCGAAGCCTGAACCCTACCATACCCTGTTTTTGGTTTCCATTATTCATGCTCGTGACGGATTAAGTTACAGGGACCCTGCGAAAAGGTTGTTGGTAGTTCTCGGTACTACGCCCTTGCTACCGACCCTAGACGCGAAACCCAATCCTCCTAAACCCTCAACACAGACCTCAAACCTTAACTTTAGGGTTTGCTTTAACCCCAAATAACCTACCGTTGTAAGGACTTATGTAAAGATAACATAACACGGAACCCGACAAAATTGAAAAGGTAGGCTCTTTGGGGTCCAGGTAGTGTTTAGGGTTCGTAAACCCTGAACCCCAGACCCTAAAACCCAAAACCCAAACCCTCCTAACCTGCTAACCCTAAACTTCAGATTCGGTCGCCGCTGGTCCAACCCTGTTGAGCTTGCTGCACATGTGGGTGGTTGTCAAAATTAGGGCCCCTCTTTGGGTCCGTATTAATTGTAATACGGCACCTAATAGTTAGGGTATCCAGAAAGGGACCATCATTTTGACCAGTAAATTGGTTGAAATCATAGGCGAGTCCTACTGAGACATGAGCAACTAAATTGGTTGATATCATCGGCGAGTCCTACCGGGACATGAGCAACCCGCAGCTAGTCGCCTAGAAGTCCTGATGGCTGACACTGGCGAATGTCCGACCGAACCCTAACTACACCGGAAACCTAAGCGCCGTAGCCTCCGCCTTGTAGTGATTTGCGCCTTCAGAGACCTGATCTGGCAGAGTTCCGAGTTCCGAGAGCGAAAGTATAGACCCTGAAACCCCTGAAACCCCTAAACCCTCTCCGGCGGAGGCGGTGGCAGAGAAGCACACGGAGCTTCCGGATCCCTCCAACTTTGCGCCTTGAGCTGTTGGAAAGGGCATCGTTTTTCTTTTTTAGGGTTGAGGGGGCTCTGGGGCTGTTTCGGGACTAAGGCTTTAGGGTTTTAGAGTTCGGGGTCTTAGGCTGTAGGGGTTTAGGGTTTAGGGATGTGGGGTTCAGGCGGTTTGCATAAGTCCTAATGTCCTGATGCAAAAACGGTTTAGGGTGTGAAGGACAGAACCTCACAGCCCGGATAGAGCCCCAGACCATCCAAAGTCCTTTATTTCAAGAGTATACAGTATGCCTTAAATCTCCCTTGGGATCCGGTAATGATTTGAATGCATATTGCGTAAGGGAGATTGGAAGGTCTAGGGCTGTTTAGGGATTTAGGCCTCGGTTTAGGGCGTTAGGGTTTTGAGGTTTCCCCTAAATCCCTATTGAAGGGCATTTGGGGGGCGTCCTGGTAGGGTTAAGGCTTCATAGGGCCGCCACTTGTGTGCTTGATCTATAAGCCTGACAGTTTGTAGTAGTGCAACCTACGGCCGCTCCTACACACTTGCACTTTAGAATAGAGCACACCCGGCCCGAAGCCCCACAGTAATTGTTGAGGCCCTGTGGTAACTTTGGGCTGCGAGCTTGCTGACATCCTTTCAGAATGCCCCGCTCTCTGAGCTCCAAACCAGAAGCGGTCTGGATGGCGCATGTTTTTGTCCCAAAAACCACACAAGGGGACTGACGATAAGAAATCTTTAGGGGTTGGACTCAGCGGCCACAGCTACTCCCTGGGGTTCGGGTTTAGCATGGTTCAAGTCGAGAAGAAATCACCCTGCTTTTTTGCCGAACCTCAAACGGAAAGTGTTAAACTCTGACAGCCCTGACCCTAAGCTTGATTGGTCCAGGTCGTGACCACGATCTCGCGAGGAGTGGCAGGGCTTCAGGGTCTCTTTCTGGGCTTTGGGGCAGAGCTTCGATTTGAGGACTTGCTTTCGGAATTGCTCAGGTTGTGGCACCATCGAACTTAGAGCCCTCAAGCCATTGCAGCCCAACATGACTGCAGGGGAGGTCTCGTAAACCTGCAATGGCAAAGCGCACCCTCTACACTGCCATTCTTGGATTCTTGTTAAGGGATGTAGTTGTTTGTTTAAGTTACCATCATCGAGAAACCATAGTATTGTTTACTGTAGATTCCTGTCATGGAAACTTAAATTTAACCCCGTGAATATTCGCCACAGAATACAGACCCCTCTTATGGAAGCTTATATAAGTTAGGTCCTTTAATTACACAAGCGAAGACCCCAAACAGAATGCATCGAATCATACCGGTTCAAGTTGGAATGTGTTGGATCCCAATCTGGCTTCGCCAGCAGATTTTGCGAAGAAGAATTATAGGCATTGGGCGATATATTTCTGCGAAGGAAGAGTGGGTGGTGGGACTCAAGCATGTGGGAAGGTTTTTGGGAGGGTCCACGGAGCATCGTTCAGAGGATCCTGCTGCAACACCATGCACGGAAAACATGCACATTTCTCCCGCAACTGCCACATTGTTGCCGCCTTTGCAAAACAGGATACCTGGCCTCTGCTGCAAACGTTCGCGGACG
Source organism: Symbiodinium sp. CCMP2592 (assembly GCA_905221615.1). NCBI lineage: Eukaryota > Dinophyceae > Suessiales > Symbiodiniaceae > Symbiodinium > Symbiodinium sp. CCMP2592. The sequence continues at coordinate 162,945 of CAJNDT010000448.1, forward strand.
AAGTGCAAAAGAGCTTGGTGTTCGCTTCGGTTGGCTGTCGGACGGGAAGAAAACGAGAACTTTGCCGTGCATGTTTGACAAGAAAGGTAGGAAGGGATTTGTCGGCTTTCAAGGCAAACAAAAAGCTCTCTTAACGTGGAACCATTCACGTTTTCTCTGCTGACCGAACGAAGAGCATTGTCCACAGGATTTTGTTGCCGCAGGAACCGCACAAAGAAAAAACGCAACTTCTCCACAAATTTCATAACATTACCGTTTTGCAAAACAGGATTCCTTGCCTCCGCTGTAGACATTGGAGGAAGGAGCACAACAGAGGTTGCTATATGGATCGGTTGGCTGTCGCACGGGAAAAAGTGTGAACTTTGCCGCGCAATTTTGGCGAAAAGAAGCGCGCACAGGGGTGCGTCGGCTCACAACACAAAACAAAAATCTTTCTTTACACGGAACCATTCACGACTTTTTCCGCAGGCCGAACGAAGATCCATAGAATCTAGCTACCGCAGAAACCACGCACGGAAAAAAACACACACACAACATTGCCGTTTTGCAATTTTGCAAGACAGGATATGTGGCCTCTGCCGTAAACGTTTGTGGAAGAAGCGCAAAACAGGTTGGTAAAGGCTCGGTTGGCTGTCGCACGGGAAAAAGCGTGAACTTTGCGGCGCAATTATGGCGAAAAGAAGAGTAAATGGGTTTGTCGGCTTACAAGGCACACAAATCTTTCTTTACACGGAACGATTCACGATTTTGTCCGCAGACCCAACGAAGATCCACAGGATCTTGCTGCCGCAGCAACCACGCACGGAAAAAACACGCAACATTGCCGTTTTGCGAGACAGGATATGTGGCCTCTGCTGTAGACGTCTGTGGAAGAAGCGCAAAACAAGTTGGTATACAGATCGGTTGGCTGCCACACGGGAAAAGGTAGGAACTTTGCCGCGCAAACTTGGCAAAAAGAAACGCAAAGGGGTTTGTCGGCTTACATCGCAAACACAAATCTTTCTTTACACGGAACCATTCACGGTTTTGTCCGCAGACCGAACGAAGATCCACAGGATCTTGCTGCCGCAGCAACCACGCACGGAAAAAAGCACGCAACATTGCCGTTTTGCAAGACAGGATATGTGGCCTCTGCTGTAGACGTCTGTGGAAGAAGCGCAAAACAAGTTGGTATACAGATCGGTTGGCTGCCACACGGGAAAAAGTAGGAACTTTGCCGCGCGAACTTGGCAAAAAGAAACGCAAAGCGGTTTGTCGGCTGAACAATCTTTCTTTACACGAAACCGTTGACGGTTTTTTCCGCCGACAAAACGAAGAACGTCGTCCACAGGATCTTGCTGCCGCAGAAACCACGCACGGAGAAACACACAAGTTCCCGTTTACACGGAACCATTGACGATGTTTTCCGCAGACAAAACGAAGAACGTCGTCCACAGGATCTTGCTGCCGCAGAAACCACGCACGGAAGAACACACAACCTTCCCGCAACTGTTACAACATTGCTGCCCTGCAAGACAGGGTACCGGATACCTGGCCTCTGCTGTAGACGTTTGTGGAAGAAGCACAAAAGAGGTTGGTTTACGGATCGGTTGGCTGTCGCACGAGGAAAAGTGGGAACTTTGCCGCGCAAACTTGGCGAAAAGAAGACCGCACAGGGGTGTGTCGGCTTACAAGGCAAAATAAATATCCTTCTTTACACGGAACCACTGACGAATTTTTCCACAGACCGAACGAAGAACTTCGTCCACAGGCTCTTACTTCCGCAGAAACCACGCACGGAGAAAACACACACACACACACACACACACAACTTTCCCGCAACTGAGTTAATCCGACCCTCAACAACAGCACAACGATATTGGGGTAGGATCGCCGGGCAAGGCAAGGAAACCCAAAAGGGAAACCCAGCCCGAAGAGGAACACAAGCTGCAAGCGTACCTCTTTTCTCATTACTTGAGCCAAAGATCATGTCATTGGCACATTAAGCTACGCAGTCAGACATGTTACCTATACAAGGACAGGGAACGCCGTATTCGACCAACTAACTGTTACAATATTGCTGCTTTGCAAAACAGGATACCTGACTTTTGCTGTAGATGACTGCGGGAGAAGCACGAAGCAGGTTGGTATACGGATCGGTCGCCTGTCGGACGGAAAAAATTGGGAACTTTTTGCCGTGCAAACTTGGCAAAAAGAAGTGCGAAGAGGTTTGTCGGCTTCTAAGGCGAACGAAAATCTTCTTTTGCATGGAACCATTGACGATTTTTCCGCAGACCGAACGAAGAGCGTCGTCCACAGGATCTTGCGGCAAGTTTCCCGCAAGTGTCACAACCTTGCCGTTTTGCAAGACAGGATACCTTGCCTCTGCTGTAGACGTTCGTGGAAGAAGCACAAACGAGATTAGTCTACGGATCGGTCGGCTGTCGCACGGGAAAGACGGGCAACTTTGCCGTACAAACAGGGCAAAAAGAAAAGCGAAGGAGTCGGCTTACATCGCAAACAAATATTTTCCTTACACGGAACCATTGACAATTTTTCCGCAAACCGAACGAAGAACGTCGTCCACAGGATCTTGCTGCAGCAGAAACCACACACGGAAAAACACACAACTGTTACAGCATTGCTGCCTTGCAAGACAGGATACCGGATACCTGGCCTCTGCTGTAGACGTTTGTGGCAGACCAGGCGCCCAGAAAGGAAACATTAAGGGAACCCAGCGGGAGCTCAGGCCTGTGCTGCGGCCCGCCCGTCCAAACCAGGAGCCCAGAAAGGAAACAGGAAGGAAACCCAATTGGTAGCCCAATCCCCACCCATCCAATCCAGGAGCCCAGAACGGAAACATGAAGGGAGGTAAACGGGATTGCCGCGGCCCAAGGAAACATGAAGGGAGCCCAACGGAAGTCCAGGTCCAACCCAGCAGCCCAGAAAGGAAACATGAAGGGAGCCCAATGGGAGCCCAGGTCCTTTGCCGCAGCCCACCCGTCCAACCCAGGAGCCCAGAAAGGAAACATGAAGGGAAGTGAATGGGAGCCCAGGTCCTTCGCCGCTCCAACCCAGGAGCCCAGAAAGGAAACATGAAGGGAGCCCAACAAAGCCCAGGTCCTTCGCTGCGGCCCAACCCAGCAGCCCAGAAAGGAAACATGAAGGGAAGTGAATGGGAGCCCAGGTCCTTCGCCGCGGCCCACCCGTCCAACCCAGGAGCCCAGAAAGACAGCATGAAGCGAAGTGAATGGGAGCCCAGGTCCTTCGCCGCGTCCAACCCAGGAGCCCAGAAAGGAAACATGAAGGGAAGTGAAGGGGAGCCCAGGTCCTTCGCCGCATCCCACCCGTCCAACCCAGGAGCCCAGAAAGGAAACATGAAGGGAGCCCAATGGGAGCCCAGCCAGTTTGCCGCGGCCCAGCCATCCAACCCACCGCGGCCCACCTTTTTTTCTGAGGAGAGAACCCCAAACCGTAATTGTTTGGGGAAAAAGCACCCGGGTTCGGCAGGGTACGTGCCGCGTGCCTCCAGCAGTTTAGGTTTAGGGTGCCCAAAGGCCTAGGACGCGCGTAGGTAACCATTAACATGTTTGGGGTACTGTACTCCTTGAATGATCCCAAAGGTTAACCTCGGAGAGCTGGAAAAGTAGGAAGGGTCCAAGTATCCAAATAGTAGGTCCTGTGCCAGTTGGGTACTTGGACCCAGGGGCAACCAGCTCTACAATGTGAAGGGTCCTAGCAGATTTGCAGAACAGCGCCAGGAAAAAGAAGAAAACTTGAAGCCCGCAGACATCTCAAGCATTCGCAGCGCTCAAGCTTTTTTGTGATCTCGCCGACAAGCAGTGGTCAACTAGTTGGGCGCTTGCTTCTGCTGGAGACCCTCAAATGTAGGATCCAGACATTGTCCTCATGCCTTTACGGTAATCCCAGCTTGAGCATCCCTACTCCATGTTCCAACTTACTGGGGTCACTGGAATCGAAGCCGAATCAAAGCCCGAATCCGCGTTCCACTTTTCCTCCTATAAGGGTCTAAGCAGCTGTGGAGGGCCGGGAAAATTCTAAGTAGACCTGATGAAAAAAGTTGCTATCACGTTCTCAGGATCAAGCTCAGATTGCTTATCATGTCTACACAGCGCATGCAGGCAACGATTTCATATCGGGGCTGTATGGAGATATCAGCTCATGCTTATGCCAGCTTTTTGAGTTGGTTCTTAAACTACATGCTCTCAGCGAACAAGAATCAAGCTTTTGTGCGCTCCTCCCCCTAAGATGGGGCGAGCAACCTGACCCTTGCCTTATCCCTACAGTCTCGATCGGTATCATTTTCGACTGTACCTTCTGTTTGGGCGGAGGTGGTGGCTGCGGCGGTGGCAAGTCGAGCGGCAGCCTCTATGAAGCCATCCACGGACGTGACAAGGCCGGGTTCATGCCTTATACCGAAAGGTCCAGGGTCTGAATCAATAGTAGTGGGGGATTTTTTGGTGTCTATGAAAGTGTATGGTACATGGATAAAAATATCAGCGAAGTTATTACTCGTTCTTTGGTTTTTGCTCTACTAGAGCTACTAGAGGTTATGCCCGACAGCGAAAACCCGAGACCCAAGATGAACCCTAATTAGGTGCGTTCCGCGAAGGCCAGCGGCTGCAGTAAACGGTAAGCCCCGAGCCCGAACCTATTTGGTCCAAGCCTAAGCACGAACTCCTAGACCACATTCGAATTTTCCGCGGCCTCGCGCCAAAACGCATGATGACACCTTTAGTGTGGCTTCCAAGAGCCGGTTTAAGTTAGCTTCGGCTGGACGTAATCAGCAGTTGGTGTACAGATGGCTTAAGTTGTTTTGCACTTAGGACGTACGGCTTATCGATTGCTGGTGCAGGCAAGAGCCTTTGACAAGGGACTATTTGACCGCAAATCTTGCGTGAGGATGGCTACCGGGCCGGCAAAGGCTGCCGCTACGGCGGCAACAGTGCCCCGATCGGCGGCGCCAGCTCCTCTCGGCGGGCGCCCACACTTCTAGAGTCCAGGCCGTGGGGCTGAGAGCTTCAATGTGTAGGGTTTAGGATTTAGGGCTGTATGCATGCACTTGTTTTTGTTGGTTTGTTTGTTGAGGCAATGGGCTGACAGGGTCGAAGTGGGTTCAGGGTAGGGTTGAGGGTACAGATAGTTTTTGCTCAAGCTGTTCCGTTGGGGGCTCAAGGTTTAGGGCTTGGGGTTTCAGTTTAAGGTTTGAGGTCTAAGACGGTGACAGTTGTCATCTTCGTGGTAGTCAGCATTCTCTGCATCGAGACGCCCATCCCCATCATATCCACCATCACCTTCAATGTCTGCAAAACAAGCACCCCTAAACCCTAAACCTCTAAACCCTAATACCCTAAATCCCTAAACCCCAAACCCCTAAACCCCTAAACCCTAAACCCCTAAACCCCTAAAGTCATGGACGCGAGCGCGACCTAGTCGTGAAGCGGCCCGCGATCGATCAGAGAGCCGCTTAGGCACATCACTGCAGAGGGTGAAGCCTTTGCAGCCTCTCATCCTCGGCAATCACCCACTGACGACTCCCTATAATGCTCAGACCCTAAAACTTCATTCCCAAGGCGTTTGTGGCACCAAAAAAAACCTAAAATGCTAATCCCCAAATTTCCTAAAACGCTAATGCCCTAAAATCCTAAAACCCTAATATGCTAAGCCGCTAAAATCCTAAAATGCTAAGCCACTAAAATCCTAAAATGTTAAGCCGCTAAAATCCTAAAATGCTAAGCCGCTAAAATCCTAGAATGCTAAGCCGCTAAAATCCTAAAATGTTGAGCCGCTAAAATCCTAAAATGCTAAGCCGCTAAAATCCTAAAATGCCAATGTTTAAAAATCTAAAATGCTAACACCCCAAAAATCTTAACATGCTAATGCCCCAAAAATCCTAAAATGCTAATGCCCCAAAAGACCTAAAATGCTACTGCCCCAAAAATCCTAAAATGCGAATCTCCAAAATACATAACATCCTAAAACACCAAGCCGCTAAGATTCTAAAGTCCTATGCCGCAAATAACCTAAAATCCTGATCACCAAAAAACTTAAAATCCTAAATCAGCAGGAATATCAAAAAAAACTAAAGCACAATATCCTAAACCCAAAATCCTACTGCAAAGCGGCGTTCAGCAAAACCAGGAGGGCTTGGAAATGGCCTTCGGAAAAGGAGCAGGCATTGCAAAATCGACAAATTTTGGCTTTCGGGCTTCCCTCCACTTCAAAAGGCTCGCAGTGGCCGAAGTGGGAGCCCCAGGCCACAACTCAAGCCCAAGCACTTTGTGGCGCCAAAAATCCTGAAATGCTAATGCCCCCAAAATCCTAAAATGCTAATGCCCAAAAAATCCTAAAATGCTAGTCTCCAAAATACATAACATCCTAAAGCGCCAAGCTGCTAAGACTCTAAAATCCTATGCCCCAAATAACCTCAATCCTAATCCCCAAAAAACCTAAAATCCTAAAGCTGCAGGAATTTTACAAACCTAAAGCACAATATCCTAAACCCAAAATCCTAATGCTAAGCGGCCTTCAGCACCCGTATATCCAGCAAAACCAGGAGGGCTTGGAAATGGCCTTCGGAAAAGGAGCAGGCATTGCAAAATCGACAAAATTGTTTGGCTTTCGAGGGGTTCCCTCCGTTTCAACGGCTCGCAGTGGCCGGAAGCGGGAGCCCCAGGCCAAAACTCAAGGTTCTCCCGTACGCATCGTGTTACTGTTGTCGATGTTTTGTGCTCCCATGCCCAACAAACCTGCATGAAAACGCAGCACGACATCAATGCCGTATGCATTCGCACAGGTGATGCGCAAAATCGATGACATTGAACAAAGAATTCTCAAGGATTTTCATCTCGGCATCTGGATCGTATTGCTCGTGCTTGTTGTATTTTGCATGATAAAGAAATTTAAAGAAAAGATAGAACTGAATACACAACGAACCTCGGGTGGGTCGGGCAACAAGCAGCCGCGCGTCAGGCTTGGCACACCCTAAACCCTAAACCCTAAATCCTCAGGTCGGTCGCACCTCACCGCCAGCCTGAGGCGAGCTCGGGTTTCGGGTTTAGGATTTAGGGTTTACGTCCTATGTTTCCGGGTTTAGGGTTTATGCTTTATGCAATCGGTCATGCAAAGGGTTTATGTTTTAGGGTTTGGGGTTTAGGGTTGAGGGGTGCAGGAGTCCCGATATCCATCGCCAGATCATGTTTATTATAGAAGCCTAAGAAATTACCAAGATGATTCCTTGGGCTCCTTATTTGATCTATGGTAGGGTCCCCTTCAGCAGCTTCTTCTGATGTCAGGATCCCCTGAGCCCCCCCTTGGGTTGCCGCTTAAAACTGGGTCTAGGGTTTGGGGGTTTAGGGTGTTTAGGGGTCCAGGTTTTTTCAGGTTTAGGGTTTAGGGAGGGTCCCTATAAGACTAGAATCTATACGGGTTCTATGGAGCCTGTTACAAGGGCTACTTGAAGGGCTACAAGGACTAGGTGGGTTCTACCCACCAGCATCCGACGCAACGTGGCTTCCTAAACCCTAAACACCTTAGCCCTAAACCCACCGCATTCGCATCAACGTCCCGGAGAACCCATTGAACACACAGCCGAAGAGCTAAACCTCCAAAGAAGTAACCCTCGAATGCAATCTGAAATCCCGATAAAACCCTGAGACCCAAAACCCTCAGTAGAAAACAAAATTAACTCGTACAAAGCCCCAAAGCCAAAAAACTAAGCCTTATCATAATCCTAGATGCTTAGAACCCATATAGTTTTGGTAGCCCTTGTAGAAAAAAGCGTCCACCTGAATCTCGAGGCATGTTTAAATGATTATATGCAAAGGACCCTGAAGCAACGTCCTGTACATCTGAAGGTAAGCCTTAAGCCCTAAGCCCCAGACACTAAACCAAATCCTAAACCCAAATCAAGAAGCTTAAACCCTGAACCCTAACTGTAAATCCTATGCTCTCATTAAAGATCCCCTACAGAACGCTTGTAGATATCTTTAAGGGAACCCGAAGGCCCAGCCCGTCTCCGCGGCCCCCGGGCGCTTGGACCTCGCAGCCGGGCCACTGCTGCGGATAACTGGAGCGGACCTCCGAGCAGCAGGAGACTGTCATCTAAGTTTAGGGGCCTTAATAATTAGACTAATTAGGGTTCCCTTTACAGCGTTCCTTAAAGGGGTCTATAAGGATCTATAGCCGGGTCCGGCCAGCTTCCACCAATCGAACCCAAACCCCTCCCGAGGGCCCCTGCCCGCGCCCCAAACCCCAAACTCAACACCTCGCACCCCGAACCCCGGCCCAACCTCCGACGATCTCCAATTCCCAACCCCCATCCCCAAAAGGGCTCCTGCTGGATCGCGTGAGGCCCAACGCAGGGTTTGAGCCCGCTGGAGTCTTCCCGCCAAGGTTCACGGACTTCCATGTCGTTGTTAGATCCCCGCGCAAGCGCACAAAACTGACATGCCGACCCCACCCGTGTCCACGGTGTTTCCCCCGCCCAAAATCCTGCAAGGCACGGCGAAGTCAGCCCCCGTCCGACACCTCCGCCAGCCCGCCAACGCTGCCGCAGCCGCCACCGTGGCAGAGGGGGCTGGGGAACTCAGACGAAGGGACACATCTAAACTAGTCCCTAAAGCCTAAGCCCCGCGCCCTTAACCAGTAAGGTGGGTGGTCTTGCACTTCGGACCATGTGTAATATGACAGCTGAAGCTGCCAACCGAGGCGGTCCGTTTGGCGGTCAACGGCCAGTACGTCTGCTATGTGGATTCCGAAGGCGTCACGCAGGTTCAGGGTTTTTGGTATAGGGCCTAGGTGCCACAGTCGCTAGTGCTACCACGTCCTCCGGTTGCTGCCGCTGCTTTTGATTTTCGGCTCCTCTCCCTCCCCCTCTGCCATGCTGTTGCTACTACTACTACTACTACTACCACTACTACGACTACTACTACTACTACTACTACTACTACTACTACTACTACTACTGCGACTACTGCGACTACTACCACTGCTGCTGCACCACTATCATCACCCGTCCCACGACAACGACGACGACAACCTCTGCCACTACCACTCTGCCAGAGTAGATGAAGCTGTCCGAGGCCGCCTGACATTCGACCCGAAAGAGCCACGATGCGGACTTCGCATGTTTAGGGCCCGGGTTTAGGATTTAGAAGCAACTATTTTGACACATTATTTTGACACGCTTAAGCTCTGAATCTTAATCCCTAGGCCCAACCCCAGGCTCGGAACTCAGCCCTGCAGCTTAACATTTTGAGCCTTCAACCCTGCGCAGAAACCCTGCAACCCCAAGAACTAAATCCTCCGCATGGATCTCAAGCCATCCTCTTGCAGGAAGCTGACGGTCCAAATCCTTGTACCAGGTGCCTAAACCTTAAACGACAAATGAGTCCTAAACCCTACGAGAACTCCAAGGAGCTTCCTCAAGAACCCTATAAGAAACCTTAAAACCCTGACTGAGCCTTAACCCCATGTTTTGCAGGCACCAAAGTCCAAGTAATCTCCGCGGCAGCGGGGAGTGCGGCATCTTCGCTGCATTTACAACACATTCATCTTCTCACGACGATGCGAATATGTCATATGTATTATGATTATTGTAACTTGCAATAGTTATTGACCCTAACCCACCTGTTGCTGTTATTAGTCGTTAGTTGTTAGCAGTGTTGATACCATTACCCGGGTTGCAGTTACCAGTAGTTTTCTTTCGTGATCTTTCCGTTCCTATTGCCATGCAATGCTACATCGTTAGCTGTTTGTACCGCTTGCTTGTCTTGCTATTGCTATTTTGTCTATAGCCCGTGTTGATGAACAGGACTTCTATGATGCCTGTTATTGTTACTGCTGTCCATAGCTCAGACACCAAACTCCAAACCGCAAACTCCAAAGCCAAGGTTAAAACCTTTGAATCTACCCCTCCTATTACTAAACCCTAAATCCTAAACGCCATAAAGCCTCAACCCCAAAGGCCCCGAAATCCCTAAACCTCAAGCCCTGCCTCCCCTGAAAAACACCAGGCACAAATGGCGGTAGATGTCATCGTTGGAGAACACAAATGAAGCCCTTCTGGAACCCTCTTTCGAGTTCCCGGGCCTTCAGCGCTTGCAGGCCCACGAAACTTAGTAAGTAGGTTATTAGCAGGGTTACGATAACTGGGGCAACTCTATTTACGGTACTTATAACTCTACTTCTAACCTACTGACTAAGTCCCCTGGGCCGACAAGTGCCAAGCACTACGGCTCTAAGAATCCGCAGACGCAAGATCCCACCTCCTACGCTCTAACCCAACTCAGAGATCCGAAACCCTCGGATCTAGGGTTAGGGTTTAGGGATCCCCTGGAGCCCCAAGTTGGTGAGCATTCAGCTTCCTCTAGAACCCTTCCGGAAGCCGCTTCAATTGCCCCTCAAAAACCCTTTCGAGGCCACTCGAAACCATCGATCCCCAAGTTAGGGAACCCCACCTTTGGAACCCTTTCTCAACCACGAAGGACCCTAAACCCTAAATCTAAAACCCTAAGCACTAAGCCCCGAGCCCTAAGGTGGTCTGCATCGATTCTCATGGAGCGAAAGTGGTAGACATGGCCGTGGCTCCGAGGGACTCACATCTCCTCGTGGTCTCGGCCCTGTGGGGCTTAGGGTTTAGAGTTTGCAGGCATGTGTATGGAGTTCTCGAAATTTTGGTTCCCGCTGGGTCTCCAAAATAGCACGGCATGCACGGCACCCCTATAAAGAGAGCCCTGATTAATTTGGAGAATTGCCCCTTTGTATGGGTGTTTGAGAAGGTTGTAGAGGGTTTCATCGGGTAGTATCGGCTTTGGAAGAGTTTGATGGGCCTGTAGGACTTGAAACTTCTGCGTATTTGGAAGGGTATTATTGCCGTATATTACAGTATATTAGAGTATCTATATTTTCTTGGTTATTTGTGAAGCAGGTTTGGGTGTTAGGGTGTGTGTCGTGGAATTAAGGATTCATTTCTTCGAGAGCTACGTCTAGTGGACTGAACATTCCTTCAAGTTCCTTAAATAGAGCCTATACTATGACAGTCTCCAGCCCCCTTTCCGATTGTCTGGGCCTTTATATGAAAAATTGCATAATTACGTACCAGCATTATCCTCCTTCTAAGGACCAGCAAAAGGGGCACCCCAATTATTATGGAAACTCCTCTTTTAGCCCGGATCCTGGGCAGGCACAGAATCTCCCTAGCCGGAATGCCGAACTTCCTCTGCCCCCAACCCTAAACCCCTAACGTGCTTGTTCCACCCTTTTTCTTCAAAGGGCCTTAATATTAGAATCCCAGTCATGGTCCTTGTTCAGGAGATTTTTGAATTAGGGGGCTGCATGATTCCTCCCCATCTTTCCCTTGCCTCGGCCGGTTCGCTCCCTACTTCGCTGTAAAGTGCAATGTAACCTTCAGATAATAATGATGCCCCAAAACACCAAACTCTACCCGACCTCAAAGCCTCAGCCCTGAACCTTCAACTCGCCAGAAGAACGCCACCTACGGGCTTCCGAATCTGCGAGAGGAAGAAGGGCCCTTAAAAACCAACCCCAACCCCTAAACCCCCAAACACAGAAACCTAGACCTTAAAGCCCAAAACCTTAAACCCACAACCGCAAAGTCCCGAGACCCAGAAACCGTAAACCGCTAAGAACACATTATTGTACTATGTAGAATACAACATGTTGTAATATATAGAAGATGTGTGAGTATAGTTTTAAGATTTGTTTTGTAAACGTTATAACATCTTATACTAGACTCGAGCACGCTATCATACTTGGAGGCCCAAGGGACTTAGTAAGTATAGGCTATAAGCAAAGTTTTAAGTACCCTAGATGGAGTTACCCCGATTGCCACCCTACTTACTGTAGAACCTGCTTACTAAGTCCCTTGGGCCTCCAAGTACATTCCATATTCTAATCACTTACTACATTACATGATCACTTGGGAACTGCCCACACTCAGTAACAGTTGGATAGTATCCACAATACGGTTCTATTAGGCCCTTACTAGTAGGCCCTATTATAGACTGTCGCTGTTCGGGGGCAGTACCCAAATTACAACCCTCGGATCTCCCCCGATCCGGCCGAGGCCTTTAACAGCACTGGGGTCAACCTCTACAGGTGCGCGCTTTTCATTTTCTGCATGCACTATGTAGCTTGTTGGGCTGTGACTTTTGTATGTCGAATTTTATCGTATGGTTGTAACTGTTTATAAGGATAATATGTTTGTAACTATTATAAGGTTTGATCATAACCTGCAATATTAATCATGTAGTTATACAACTATAGTAGGGAAACCAAGAAATTCTTTGTAATTATTTAGGCTTCTACACAAGATCTATTGGGCTCTTTCAGGGGTTTTCAAGGGTTCTACTAGGGTTCTAGAAGGGTTCTAAACGGGGTCCTATACAGGTTCTAAGTTTGTTCGTGTTCTGCTCCGTGCAGTGACAGGCTTCCACAGCCGAGACCAGCAATGCTGCTGGCCTTCGATCACTCCCCTCAGGCGTGCAGCGACAGGGCTTGCGAGCATGAGGGCTGAATATTAATGTAGAGGACTTACCAATGCGATTTTGGGGATTCCCTGTTATTAAATTCAGAGCATCAGAAACCCCAGAACGCGATTCTGATAATTGAGGCCTCTATATTAGGGTTTAAGGGCCTAGGGTTTAGGGCTTTGGAGCCTCTAAGGCCCTGCACACTCACCGCCCTCAGCCACCATTGCCCTGAACTTTACGTAAAGCCCTGAATGTCGTTGCTTGCCCCGAAACCCTAAACCCCTAAACGTGCCGCGCCCCAAGCCGGAAAAGCATTAGGCAAAGCCCTACGGTTTGTTTGAATTTCCCCCCAAACGGTCCCAGGTTGTTAAGATCTGGATAATCGCTATAAAATCCCTTTCAGTCCACAGAAGCTATTGCAGCTTCTGTTAAGCCACCTAACACCTGTAGGACCCTTTAGAAAGCCTCTCTGAAATACCTTGTTCTTTGAAATCCCTAGATCAAGCCCTGAACCGTAAGCCTTCTGCGGAGAAAGAGCGACTGCATCATGAAAGAACAGTTTTTGGATCCTGAACCGCTTTCTGTTAAAACGCTATTTAAAACACCTTCTGGAATCCATTAGATGATAGAGACCACTAAATCGATTTTTCAGGTCACTATATCAAGCCTTTGCCGGACTCTATGAAGCCTTCTCTGGATACAAAACCCTGAAGCACGCACCGTATGGAAATCCTCATGGAAGCACTCACGTACCCGTGTAGAAACCCTTTTAGTATCCCTTGTAGAAGCCCTTATAGAAGCCCTTCTAGTAACCCCTTCTTATCGAAGCCCCTGAACGAAACCTGAAAGGGATGCGGGGGCTGCTGGGGCAAGCTTTGTGAGCCTTTTCTTCAGCTGACAACCAGCCGCAAAGGGCCTCCTCGGGCGAGCTTTGTGAGCCAATTCGCCTGGAAGCACGCAAAAAAGATTTTCTTCAGCTGACAACCAGCCACAAACAGCGTCCTTTGGCAAGCTTTGTGAGCCAATTTGCCTGGAGGCAAACAAGAAAAGGTTTTCTTCATTTGACAACCACCCATCAAAAGCCTCCTGGGGCAAGCTTCGTGAGCCACTTCGCTTAGCTTTGTGATCCAGTTCGCCTGGATCCAAGCAAAAAGGGTTTGCTTCAGTTGACAATCAGCCACAAAGGGCTCGTGAGCCAATCCGCTTGGAGGCAAACAAGAGAAGACTTTCTTCAGCTGACAACCACCCACAAAGGGCTTCCTGGGCTTTGTGAGCCAATTCGCCGGAGGCAAACAAAAACAAATTACTTCAGCTGACAAACCGCCCAATTCGCTTGGAGGCAAACACAAAAGATTTTCTTCAGCTGACAACCAGCCACAAAGGGCCTCCTCGGGCAAGCTTTGTGAGCAAATTGGCCCGGAGGCACACAAAAAGATTTCTTCAGCTGACAACCAGCCACAAAGAGCGTCCTGGGGCAAGCTTTGTGAAACAATTCGCGTGGAGACACCTAAGAGGATTTGCTTCAGCTGACAACCAGTCGCAAAGGGCCCCCCGGGGCAAGCTTTTTGAGCCAATTTGCTTGGAGGCAAACAAAAAATGTGCCCAGCTGACAACCAGCCACAAAGGGCTTCCTCGGGCAAGCAAGCTTTGTGAGCCAATTCGCCTGGAGGCCAAAAAAAAATCTTCAGCTGACAACCAGCCACAAGGGGCCTCCTGGGGCAAGCTTTGTGAGCCAATTGGCCTGGAAGCACGCAAAATTTACAGGACCGGTTAACTCCACATGTGAAGATTATCTTTGTGCAGAGAGTACAGAAACGAGTAGGGAGAATGAGCGAAGGAGTGTGTGAGTGAGCGATAGTGAGCGAGTAATCGAGTGCAGGAGTGAGTGTGTACGTGGGCGTGAGCATGTGAGTGCGGTTCGCTTCAGTTGACAACCGCAAGCTTTGTGAGCCTATTCGCCTGGGGGCAAACAAAGAAGATTTGCTTCAGCCGACAACCACCCACAAAGGGCCTCCTGGGGCAACCTTTGTGAGCCAATTCGCCTGGGGGAAAACAACAAAAGTTTTTCTTCAGCTGACAACCAGCGACAAGGGGCCTCCTGGGGCAAGCTTTGTGAGCCAATTCGCCAACAAGAACAGATTTTTTGCAGCTGACAACCGCCCGCGAAGGGCCTCCTGGGCAAGCTTTGTGAGAGCCACATCGCCTACATCGCCTGGAGGCAAACAAAAAAGGGTTTGCTTCAGCTGACAACCAGCCACAAAGGGCCTTCGCCTGAAGGCAAACTAAAAAGATTTGCTTCAACTGACAACCAGCCACAAAGCGCCCCCTCAAACAAGCTTTGTGAGCGAATTCGCCTGGAGAACAATAAAATAGTGTCTTCAGCTGACAGCCAGCCACAAAGGGCCTTTTGGGGCAATCTTTGTGAGCCAATTCGCCTGGAGGCAAACAAAAATTGTTTTTCTTCGAACATCCACCCTCAGATAGTGCGTTTGAAGGCTCATACAAATTACTGTGTAGCAAGCTGTAAACTGTGTAGTCTCACGGTAGTCTGTGGATTGGGGTGGTTGTCAGCTGAAGAAAATCTTTTTTGTTTGCCTCCAAGCGAATTGGCTCACAAAGCTTGCCCCAGAACGCTGTTTGTGGCTGGTTGTCAGCTGAAGAAAATCTTTTTGTGTGTGCAGCCCTGTGTCGCTGGTTGTCAGCTGAAGAAGTTAGCTTTCAAAGTCAGCTATTACTCCTCGTGTATTGGGACTACCTCCAGAGACTGCCTTTGAGTGCCACAGACTACCACGAGACCTGGAGCGAAAGACTACCGTGAGCCTAACCCCCCCACTGCCGTGAGACTCCCTGGAGCGCCCAACCATGCCCAACCCCACAGACTAGCGAGAGACTCCCCGCAGTGTCGAGCACTGGAGTGCCCAACCCCACAGACTGACGTGAGACTCCCGGAAGTGCCACGAAGGGCTTCCTGGGGCAAGCTTCGTGAGCCAATTCGCCTGGAGGCACACAAAAAAGTTTTTCTTCAGCTGACAACAAGCCACAAAGGCCCCACTGGCAAGCTTAGTGAGCCAATTCGCATGGAGGCACAAAAAACTGTTTGGCGGCTGACAACCAGCCAGAGCCAATTCGCTTGGGGCAAACAAGAAAAGATTTTCGTCAGCTGACAACCAGCCACAAACAGCGTCCTGGGCCAAGCTTTGTGAGCCACTTCGCCTGAAGGCAAACATAAACAGGTTTGCTTCAATTGCCAACCAGCCACAAAGGGTCTCCTGGGGCAAGGCTTGTGAGCCAATTCGCCTAAAAGCAAACAAGAAAAGATTTTCGTCAGCTGACAACCACCCACAAAGGGCCTCCTGGGGCAAGCTCTGCGAGCCACTTCGCCTGGAGACAAACGAAAAAGGGTTTGCTTCAGCTGACAACCAGCCCAAACACGTGGAAGCAAACAAGAAAGTTTTTCTTCAGCTCACAACCACCCACGAAAGGCCTCCTGGGGCAAGCTTTGTGAGCCACTTCGCCTGGAGGCAAATGAAGCCAGCCACAAAGGGCCTGCTGGGCAAGCTTTGTGAGCCAATTCGCCAGACAGCAAAACAAGAAAAGACTGTCTTCAGCTGACAACCACCCGCCAAGGGCCTCTTGGGGCAAGCTTTGCGTTTGGAGGCAAACAAAAAAGGGTTTGCTTCAGCTGACAAAACCGCCCACAAAGGGCCTGCTGGGGCAAGCTTTGCGAGCCATTTCACCTAGAGAGACACTAAAAAACTGTTCTTCAGCTGGCAACCAGCCACAAACAGCGTCCTGGGGCAACCTTTGTGAGCTAATTCAACTGGAGGCAAACAAGAAAAGATTTTCTTCAGTTGACAACCAGCCACAAAGGGCTTCCCCGGGCAAGCTTTGTGAGCCATTTCGCCTGGAGGCACACAAAAAAGATTTTCCTCAGTTGACAACCACCTACAAGGGGCCTCCTTGGGCAAGCTTTGTTAGCCAAGTCGCCTGGAGGCAAACAAGAAATAATTGTCTTCAGCTGACAACCAACTACAAAGTTCCTCCTGAACCAAGCTTTGTGGGCCACTTCGCCTAAACAGGTCTGCTTCAGCTGACAGCCGCCACGACTGGCTTCCTCGGGCAAGCTTTGCGAGCGGCACACCAAAAACAGGTTTTCTTCAGCTGACAGCCAGGCACAAACAGCGTCCTGGGGCAAGCTTTGTGAGCCAATTCGCGTGGAGGCAAACAAAAAAGATTGTCTTCAGCTGACAACCAGCCACAAAGGTCCTCCTCGGGCAAGCTTTGTGAGCCAATTCGCCTGGAGGCACAAACAGCGTCCTGGGGCAAACTTTGTGAGCCAATTCGCCTGGAGGCAAACAAGAAAAGATTTTCATCGGCTGACAACCACCCACAAACGGCCTCCTGGGACAAGCTTTTTGTGAGCCACTTCGCCTGGAGGCACACAAAAAAGGATTTGTTTCAGTTGACAACCAGCCACAAGGTGCCTCCTGGGGCAAGCTTTGTGAGCCAATTCGACTGAAATTCAAGCAAATACGATTTTCTTTAGCTGACAACCAGCCACAAAAGGCCTCCTTGCGCAAGCTTTGTGAGCCAATTTGCTTCAGCTGACAACCAGCCACAAAGGGCCTGATCGGGCATGCTTTGTGAGCCAATTTGCCTCGAGGCACACAAAAAAGTTTTCTTCAGCTGACAACCAGCCACAAGGTCCTCCTGGGGCAAGCTTTGTGAGCCCATTCGTTTCTTCAGCTGACAACCAGCCGCAAAGGGCCTCATGGTGGCTCGGAGTATCCTACAGGTTCTAACTTACCCTCCCTAGTGGCCGCCAGCTGTAAAATTTGTGAAAGCACCTGGGAAAACTCCAAAGTCCATCAAATCCAGCTGTTGATCCAGGCAGGTTCTGACTTCCCTCGGCGACGCTTTAGGTTCTAACTTGACGCTCGGCGCCCCAGAACGCAAGTCGATGCTCCCGACAAAAATCGACGACGAGGGGGGTTCTAACTTGTCGTCCGGGAGAGTAAGTTTTTACGGTATGTTCCCATAAACCCCAAAGCCCCCAAACCCCAAACCCGACCTAAACCCCTAACCTCGAATCCTAAACCTTTGATTAAGGGGTCTTGGACTCTGGGTGTGTCAGGCTGTGGATTGGCATCCTTCGAACCCCAAGGCCGGCTAGTTTCCCACGCTGTTTTTCTTGTTTTTGAGGGGGGAGGGCTTGGGGTTAAGGGTTTTGTCGGCGATCTTATGGGTTTTGTTGGGGATATTGTGAAGGTTTTCGAAAGGTTCTTAGGGCGCAGGAAAAGGGCTCGGTTTTGGGCTTCGAGCTCGAAAGCTCCGTGGTTAGGGTCTCCTAAACCGACGGTTTGGTAGGGTGCCTATGAAATCCGTCTTAGGGCTGACAATAAGAACTTACCATATCCGATTTTTTGCCGGGTCCCGATAGCATCCATGTTTATAGTAAGAACCAGCCAAAACCTACTTTGTTGTCGGTTCCCTACAGAATCTATATTAGGGTTGATACTAAGAACCAACCGCACCCTACTTATATGGTTCTGTTAAACAATCCATGTTAGAGTTTAAATTTAAAGGAACCCACGGTAGGTTTTGGGGTATGGGTTAGGCCTCATGGGTTCGGGGTCCCGAGCTTGGCTGTAATATAGAAGCTTTGAAAAGTTACCCGTGTTATTCCTGTAGGTTCCTTATTGCAGTTATCCTTATAGTACCCTTACAACTCACTTTTAGTAGCCCTTATATAGAGCCTTTGAAAGGAGCCCTTTTAAGGAACCCTATTCTATTCATTTCAAAGCCTCAACAGTGAGAGGCCTGGTTTGAACAGTTATGCGTTGGCTCCCAGAGTTGGGTTGTTTTCACCAGTACGGTTAAGGGTTTAGGGTTCACGGTTAAGTTTAGGGTTTAAGGTTTAGGGTTCAGGGTTCAGGGTTGACGGCTAAGTTTAGGGTTTAAGGTGTAGGGTTGAGAGTTCAAGTTCTAAGGTTTACGGTTAAGGTCAGGGTTTGAGGTTTAGGGTTTAGGGTTGGGGGTTTAGGGATACCAACATCAACATCACAGTGGTGTCCTGGCGGTGTTCGTGGCTCTCCACCACAAGCCTTCTTAGCCTTGGCCTTAAAGCCCCAAAGCCATAAATCCCTAGAGCCTGGTCAATCAAACCCAAAGCCGCACATCCAGTCGTCGGCCAGGTGTTCCTGACTCTGCAGGAAGGCTGCGTCCTGCCCGGACCTCAGTTCCGTTATCATTACTACTACTACTGCTGCTGCTGCTGCTCCTGCCACAACAACAACTACTACTGCTACTACTGCTACTATTATTATTCGTAGTTTTAGTACTACTACAACTGTACCTACTACGACTACGACTACGTCGGGATCTGGGTCACTGGATGAAGTGGGCTTGCGGTGGCTCTTGCAGCCGTGCACGTCCCAAAGCTGATACATGTACATGTACACACATATCCACATATTCAGATGCTTGTATGCGCATAGCACAACATATCAAAAATGAGCATAGCTAACATCTCCGGCGCCATGACGAACCCTTTGTCGAGTATGACCCTACGTGCCGTGAGGGGCAGAGAAGTCGGTGAACCAGCAAGAGACCTGAGCCATTCCAGTTGAAAGCACGCATGCAGGAAAAAACCGGGGATCCCTTCAGAGTGGTGCGAGGGTGACAACAAAACGCTGTCCCATCCCGTTAAACCCTAACCCACAAATCCAAGCCCTGAAACCCTAAGCCCTAACTAAATCCCAACCTAAAGCCTTAAACCCTAAATCCTAAACCCTAACCCTAAAACCCTGAACCCTGAACCCTAAGCACATTATTCATTTTCCTTCTTCCCGACAACCATGGCAGAGGGGTAGCTGGCAGGCAGCGCTTCGATGCCGGACATACCCAAAGCCCAGCAACGGGTTCCAATTAACATTATTAAAAGGTTCTATAAGGGTGTCTATGAGGGTTTCTATGAGGGCTCCATAGTATAGGGGCCTTAATAATTAGAATAGGGCTCGCTTTAAGGGGCCCTGTAGGGGCCTTATCAATTGGAGTAGGACTGCGTGTACTATAATTGGAATCAGGGGCCCTCAGGAATGATATTTGTAGGTACACAGAATGCATATGCTGAGACCAGCCGCCCGTGGCATTCCCGACCCTAAACACTCTCCTAAGCACACGAAGGCACCTATCAAACAACTTGCCCAACGCTCGATAGATAGATGAAGCCGCTAACCCTAAAACCCCTAAACCCCCGAAAAATCAACAAGCGACGAAACGCTTACACGAAAACCACTCCCCGCAGGTTGTGGAACGTCCAGACCATAGCCTGCCACATGGCAATGAAGCCAACGGAGGAGGCGAGGCAATTGAACCTACTACCAGATGCTATTATTACTAGAGGTGGTAATGCTGCTGGTGGTGGTGGAGTTTCTACTGTTGCCGTTGCTACCGCTACTGCCACCGCTGCTACTGCTGCTGCTACTCCGAACATTACTACTGGTGCTGCTACTTCTACTACTACCGCCACTACCACTACTCCAAGTCCTACTCCTACTCCTACTACTCCTACTACTCCTACTACTCCTACTACTTCTACTACTCCTACTACTCCTACTGCTCCTACTACTCCTACTACTCCTACTACTACTACTACTACTACTACTACTACTACTACTACTACTACTGCTACAACTGCTACTGCTCCTACTTCTTCCACCACCACCACCACCACCACCACCACCACCGCCACCACCCCCGCCACCACCACCGCCACCACCCCCGCCACCACCGCCACCACCACCACCACCACCACCACCACCACCACCACCACCACCACCACCACCACCACCACCACCACCACCACCACCACCACCACCACCACCACCACCACCACCACCACCACCACCACCACCACCACCACCACCACCACCACCACCACCACCACCACCACCACCACCACCACCACCACCACTCCAAGTCCGTTTTTTGTACTGCTACTCCTAGTCCTCCTGCTCTTGCTACTGCTCTTGCAGCTGCTGGTGCTACTTTTATTGCTACTACTACTACTCCTCCTACTCCTCCTACTCCTCCTCCTACTACTTCTACTACCTCTACTACGACTTCTACGACTACTGCTGCTACTACTACTACTACTACTACTACTACTACTACTACTGCTGCTAGCTGCATGAAAAGATTGGAGGGCTATGGACAGCAGGCTTTCCGTAAGCGCTTCTGACACTTCACGGGTTTTTGGCTGTGAAGCGCTGTGCAACGGATTTGCGGGCTCTGTGTTAAACTCTGCACTAAATCCGAGACCTCAACCCAAGATAAGCTATAGTATTAAGCCCCTCTTCTCCAAATCCTAAGCCCCCAGACCCCAACTGTCTAGACCTCAAACCCTGAATACCCTCTTCTGTTGCAAGCCTTCTTTGAGGCGAAAAGCGAGCTGGATCGCCTCGCCTGCAAGGTCGGGCTTAGGCTACTGCTACCGCTACAAACATGACAGCAAATAACACTGATAGCATTAAACTACTAATGACGGTAATGGCAAAAATTGCAAGAAAAGCAATAGCAATAACAAGAGCATAGTGAAAACAAGAGCAGTAATCATCCTCGTTTGAGATCTTAGTAACCCCACCATCATTACGGCCACCACTGTTTCGCCTAAAATCTTGCCGAAGCTGTCCGTCCCGCCCTCCCATGAAGTCCTCAGGAGCTTCGAGTCTCGATTTTTGGGGTGTCTAAGGGGATTCTCCGAAACTCTCAGCTCCTTTACGTCTAACCCTAAACCCTAGACCTACCAAACCCTAAACTCCTTGAAACAGTACGCCCTCAAGTCTAAAGCCTAGAGCCTAAATTACAAACTAGAGGAAGGTAGGCAACATCAGCTACGCCCGGCCTTTTCTTCAGATGAACCACAATGCCTTCCGGTCGGTCGCGATGGACAGATGACCTGCAGTCGGCTTGTTCAGTGAGATTCCAGTGCAGAGCTTCTCAAACGACTGTTAGCAATGATTGGGCTCGCACGGGTACAATTAATATTATCTTTGTGCTCCACACTAAACCCTGGGATAGGCTACTGTCGCCGCAACTAAGGAGAAGGGCCACTGCACTTCAAAAAGCCCTGAACCCTCATTCCAAAGTTCGAGACCCCCGTCTTCGCGGCAGGCCTCAGCTGATCAGCTCACCGAGGCCTCGCACGCATTGCTGAACCTGAGCGATATCCGGTCATACAGGGGTTTCGGGTTTAGGGGGTCTAGGGTTTAGGGTATTATTTTGTGGTTCCTTATCTGAATTTTTATCGCATTATGAATATACCCCAAAAACCCAATTCCAAGTCTTAAGGCCGCTTACATAGACTCTTACAGGTCCTTATTCTCGGGCTTCCTTCCAGTAGAGGCTTCGGGCTGCTGGGTTCGATGTGTTGGACCCAATTGATTTCGGGGCTTCCTGTGCCTGAACTACTAGGGGTTTAGGGTTTAGGGTTTAAGTCGAGTTTTATGGCAACTACTCAGGGTTTGGGGCTTAAAGTTTAGTTGAGTTTCAAGGGTTGAAGGAAGTCTCCAAACTGGAAAGTAGTCCTGGACGTAATCTGCAAACGATGACGAGCCGAGATGAACAGATGGCTAAAGCCTAAATCCGAAAACCCTAAACCCTAGAGCCCTAAACCTCAAGACCATAAACCCTGAACCCTCTACCTTCTCTTCGGACGCTGCCTACGTCAGGGCAGGCTGCAGCGCATGGCGATCACATCCGATGGCCGGTACCCCAGAGCCAGGTTTAGGGTTTAGGGTTTTGAGGTTTGAGGATTTAGGGCTTTAGGGGTTTAGGGTTTAGGGGTTTAGCGTGTATGTGGGGGTTTCCGAAAATTAGGGGTACCTCATTTTGGGGTCCTTATACGAGTGTAGTAAGGATCCTACGAGTCAGGGTACTATGGTACGGTCCCACATTTTCGGACACTTCTGTGACTAGGGCTTTTTTTAGCAGCATATCCGTGGAGATAGCAAGAAGTTGGTCGTGATATTCAGTGCTGGTCAAGACAAGTAGCCGCAAAACAAGCAGACCTTTGTTCTGATTTACACAGGTTGTCAAGTCTTCAAGCACAGTACTGTTGGTATGTTGTTCTAGCCTCTAGTCTTGTTCGCAGTATCATTGCCACTGCGATAGGATTGTTGAGTGCGACGAGTGGTATCGGACTGCTGCTTCCTGTCAACAGTAGCATGGTGATTGTCATTGTTGCCGTCCTTTCCCTTACTCGTGTAAGTCTTGTTCCACTACTACCGTTGAGATGGTTATCGCGAGTGCTGCCACGACCATCTTCAGTTTTTCCACATACGAACGAACTCAAAATGAAAACACTGCTGTTGCTACTCTTTGCTCTAAGAGTATTGTCTGAACTGCAGGTGGGTCGCGAGTGCTTGGGTGGGTTGAGAGCTAATTCTTAGCTCCGTGTGGGGTACCTGCAACCATACTTACACCTACCCGTGAATGCTGGAGTAGATACCTGAGCTGCTCGCAGCGCCTGAGGGCGAGATGAGGGCTCGGGTTCATTCAGCGCTCAAAGCGGGAGGATTTGCTCTAAACCCAAACCCTAAGCCCCAACTCGAAAACCTCAACTTTAAGCCTAAGCCCCAATGTCGAAACGCCCGAAGCCCAAGCCTAAGCCCGGAAAATGGGTCTGGTGTTTGAGACTGCCACGTTGCGGAGCAGACCCTTACCCAAAGCTCAAAGTGATGCCAAGCGCAGAGCTCACAATTTCGGCGAGGGTGTTACTGGTTTAGGCTGTAGGGTTGAGAGTTTTTACATTTTTGTGATTTCCGCACCCGCCTATGCACACTTTTCACACATGGATAGGGCCCCTTTGTAGATCACCCAAATCGTGCAGCACCCTTTTAAACAGATAGAATCCCTTTTCAGGGCGACCCCCAAATCGCACGGCACCCTGATAGAAAGGACCCCGACACGGACCCTAATCCAGAGAACTACTTTAGGATCCGTTGAAGGAAGCCTTGAAAGGGACCCGGACCCGAGTTGTGAGAACTACCTCAGGAACCCTGTAATGAGAACCCCCAAAGGGCCCCGATTTAGAGAACTACACCTTTCCAGGTTCCCGGCTGGTGGCGATCTCCGACCGCAAGATCTGGCTTTGGTCCGTCCGCATAGAGGAGCCTCCGTGAACTGCAGATAGGGGCTTTCGGGTTTGGGTTTTCAGGTTTCAGGGGTAGGGGTTTAGGCTTCTAGGAGTCAGGGTTTTAGGGTTAGGGCTTTAGGAGTAAGAGTCCTTACCGTGAAACAAACAGTTTTAGAGCAACAGGGTCTTGTTTAACGTTGATAGGTTTTAGGGTTTCCATGATAGGTTTTAGGATTTTGAAACGCGGACGACTGGCAGCCTTGGGCTCGTATTTCTCTTTGCAACCTATTCAAAACTGTATTTCTCGAACTTGATAGGGGCCACGAGCGCGAATGCAGACACGCGTAACGCAGATATCGCATCCCCTAAGGAAAATAGCCGGAAAAGGAATCAGGGCAGCACGAGAGTCGTATCACCACGTTTGCACGAAATGCACGAACAAAATAAACATTACATGGATCCCGTGAGTGTACTGCATCGCCGGCATGGCTGATGATACAAGGTCATGTTTGTCATGATGTGTTGTCTCTCATTCCCTTGACGGATTCAGAACGCACGGAACACGCCTCCTGTGCAGTTCCCCCTTGGCTTGACGGATTCAGAACGCAGGCGGGACGCGGGTTCTGTGGAGTTTGTGGAGTTTCTCCTTAGCTTGACGGATTCAGAACGCAGGCGGAACACGCCTCCTGTGGAGTTCTTCCTTAGCTTGACGGATTCAGAACGCAGGCGGGACGCGGGTTCTCTGGGTTCTGTAGAGTTTCGCCTTAGCTTGACGGATTCAGAATTCCGGCAGCGTCCTCCATTGACGGATTCAGAACGCACGGAACACGCCTCCTGTGCAGTTCCCCCTTGGCTTGACAAGCGGCTTGACGGATTCAGAACGCAGGCGGGACACGGGTTCTGTGAAGTCTGTGGAGTTTCTCCTTAGCTTGACGGATTCAGAACGCAGGCGGAACACGCCTCCTGTGGAGTTCCCACTTGGCTTGACGGATTCAGAACGCAGGCGGGACGCGGGTTCTGTGGAGTTTCACACGCCTCCTGTGGAGTTCGCCCGTAGCTTGACGGATTCAGAACGCAGGCGGGACGCGGGTTCTGTGGAGTTGTTCCAGTTTCTCCTTAGCTTGACGGATTAAATTAAAGACGCAGGCGGGACGCGGGTTCTGTGGAGTTTCACACGCCTCCTGTGGAGTTCCTCCTTAGCTTGGCGGATTCAGAACGCAGCCGGGGCGGATTCAGAACGCAGTCGGGACGCGCGTTCTGTGGAGTTTCACCTTAGCTTGGCGGATTCAGAACACAGGCGGGACGCGCATTCTGTGGAGTTTCCCGTTAACAGCGCTGCGCGACACACCTCGCGTCACACGCGGGCGCTTGCGAACGCTTGCCAACGCTTGCCAACGCTTCGCGAACGCTTTAACCACGGTCGCTGGTCACCTGCTGCCCCTGGACCCCAACCTTTTAAACGGGAACCCTTTTGCAGAGCATTCGGGAAGCTTGACGGATTCAGAACGCAGGCGGAACAGGCCTCCTGTGGACGGATTCAGAACGCAGGCGGGACGCGGGTTCTCTGGGTTCTGTGAAGTTTCTCCTTAGCTTGACGGATTCAGAATTCCGGCAGCGTCCTCCCTTGACGGATTCAGAACGCACGGAACACGCCTCCTGTGCAGTTCCCCCTTGGCTTGACAAGCGGCTTGACGGATTCAGAACGCAGGCGGATGCAGAACGCAGTCAGGACGCGCGTTCTGTGGAGTTTCCAGCGCTGCGCGACACACCCCGCGTCACACGCGGGCGCTTCGCGAACGCTTGCGAACGCTTCGCGAACGCTTTAACCACGATCGGTGGTCACCTGCTGGACCCCTGGACCCCAACCTTTTAAACGGGAACCCTTCTGCAGAGCATTCGGGAAAAAACCTATTCGACACAGTATTTCCTAGAATCCTAGAAGCAGCTGTAGAAGTGTACGTGTTGCGTAGCCGGTTCGCCAGTTTGTTTTCAGTTTCCGCTGTATCTTGTGGCCCTGCAGGGCCTCGCGAGATGAGCCTCCTGGCCGAAACGGCCAGTCCGATCTAAATCCTCGCATTTCCGACGTGTGTAAGGCTCGGTGCTCGTGCAGGCTGCACCTAACTGCCGTCTCAACAGCAGCTGGTCTGACCGTAAACCTTGCTCAACCTTTCTCTCAACCTCACTATACCTGCAGGCTACACCCAGTGCCCTGCATACACCCTGCACCTAGCGGCGGCACACGGAGGGCCAACAGCAAGGTTCTGCATAGTGCGGGCAGGGTCTGGAGTCTCGGGCTAAACCACAGGTGCACCTGTCAGTCAGCATCGAGCATTTGCAATATTTGCAAGTAGTGGGAAGTGCTGCAATCAATCGCTCCTGAACGACATCGCCGTCCTTGAAGCCCAGATCGCGCACCGTGTCCTCCAGCGCAGGCAGGGCTCGAGCACGGCAAAACACAGAGGAGCCCTTAAAGGGAGCCTTAAAGGAGCCCTTAAAAGAACCCGTAAAGGAGCCCTTAAAGGAGCCCTTAAAGCTCTCTGAAGGGCCTCATCACCAGGTTGGTGGCCTGATGTTGTCGCTATCGAAATCCGGTTTGCGTCGATGATGTTGACGGCATTTGCGAGGCGTACCTCCAACACTTCGTGGACTCCTTTACCCTCAACTTACACCGATGCGAATTGGTGACCTCATCGATTGATTTGCGCGTCATGAGCGATCTTGGGCCTCTTGCCTTCGCTCGGGCGGGCCACAACATCTGCCCCGAAGGCGATGATCAAAATGGAGGAGGTGTCCTTGCCGAAGAGTCTGTTGAATGCCGCGGAACCAACATCATGGCCGCCATACAGGGGGCTGTCGGACGCTGGCCTCTCCAAGACAGCGTTGATCTCGTTGTCAGGTCGCCGCGTGCTTGTGTATCCTGCAGGGAGACGGAAGCCTACCTGCAACCTGTAATCAATGGGTTCACCCGAGTGAAGCAGGTCGAAGCTTGGGCAAGCAGGCTTACTTGGCAGCAGTCCTCGATGCAAGCGAATATGCGTTGCATTATGAAAGCGAGTTTTGCAATGGGGTGTCGCTTTGCGTAACTCGCACACCTTGTGGCCTGAATCGATGGCGTTGTAAAAAGCTTCCTGCAGGTGTATTTTGCACACTTTTGCTATGGTAAGCGGCTTTGCAGTTTGGTCTCCGTGCTCAGCTGGTCGCTTGGACTCTCGCAGGGCCCGGCGCGGCTGTGCAGCCTGGTCTCTGCGCTCAACTGGTTGTGAAGACTCTGCTCCCCGGGCCACGGGCGGCTGTCTGTGTTCAACTGGTTTCGATGAATCCTCTGCCGAGGCCAATGCCTTCAGGGCCGCAGCGCACCAGTGTCAGGGCTGCCCGCAGATGAGGCGGGTGATGCGCTTGGCATGCCGTGCCAAGAGGTCGCAGTCCCCCATGAGCTGGGCCATGAGGCTCTCAGTGCCGCATTGCAGTGCCAACACATCTGAGTTGCTCAGCTTGGTTGGGACTTGCAGCCACTGTCCATCCTTCTGCAGTTCCGCGAGAACCTCTTCGAAGGTGTCTTTCGCTAACTTCGCGAAGGGACCCTTGCTGCAGTAGAAGGCAACATCTTCTGTCTCATCCGCTGCCTCACGCATGCGCTTCCGCACGAGATCCCGGGCATAGTTGCTGCCTGCATTGCCTCTGCGTGCACCACGTGGAGCAGCACCTTCACCTCCTTCCAACAAGTTACCTCTCAGCTTTGCCAGCCCAATGTGGGACATTTCGCAAGCCTTGCCGCAGCACTGCACCGGCGCTGGACAAATTGTGGTCGGGAGGCATGGTCTCGTTAGTGACCTTTGTTGCCTGCAGGGCAACAGGTGGTGCTCTCTTCTTACAGCAGCAACCCTAAGCCTAAACCCTCAACCCTAAATCCTGAACCCCCTCGGTCTGGGCGGGAAGGGCGGAGCCCACGACCTACTTTTACCTCAGAGGCAGGTGGGGGGCCTGTGCGGAAAGGGCGGAGCCCACAACTCTACTTTGCTTCCAGAGACAGGTGGGGGGCCTGTGCAGAAAGGGCGGAGCCCAAAACTGCACATACGATACTCGGTACAGACCAGCACTCGCATACATGCGATGCTCGGTCAGATTGCTATTCTCCCTCTCCCTTTCCGCCGCTGATATCTGTATTGTAACCAACCACAGAAAAAACGCACTTCCGCTTTTTGGCGTTCCCGTCTCCCCTCCAACAAGCCCCGCGCGAAACGCGGAAGAATTGGGACCCCCTCCACCAGAGCCCGTGTTGTCTCCCCTCCCACAAGCCCAGGTTGCGGATTCTTTTGGCGTTTCCCATCCCATCCCGCGCGAAACGCGGAAGAATTGGGACCCTCCACCAGAGCCCGTGTTGCCACAAGCCCAAATTGCGGATTCCTCCGCTTTTTGGCGTTTCCCACCCCATTCCCGCCCAAAAGGCGCAAGAATTGGGACCCCCTCCACCAGAGCCCGTGTTGTCTCCCCTCCCACAAGCCCAGGTTGCAGATTCTTCCGCTTTTTGGCGTTTCCCACCTCATTCCCGCCCAAAAGGCGCAAGAATTGGGACCCCTCTCTATCATGCATTGCTGCGCAATTCTTATCGTGGTTAAACGGTTCCTTGGTTAAAAAGAACAGGGACAATTCATGGTTACGACACCGCCTCGGGCTTTAGGTTCTGGGGTTTACGATTCAGGGTTTGGACTCTGGCATGATCGTGTTTACTCTTGACTGTTGTCTATCCTTACTGCAACTATTTTTGCCATGAGAAGGTGACGATGATCGTGACTTTGACTATGAGTATGACCATGACATCAAGCGCTAGTGCTAGTACTAGTGCCAGTACTATTTCCATTAGTATTAATAGCTCTTGATATTGAACTTTCTTGGTCTTACCCTAAACCCGAAACCCTAGCCGCTAAACATGAAGGGCAAGAATCGCAGTGTAGACTATAGCTCATATGTCTGCAGGGTTTAGGGCTTGGCTGCCAAATATTTCAGAGCCGTATACCGGTTGGGTATCCGTTTCCTAAAGCAAAGCCCGAAGCCCTAAAACCTTTAAACCTTTGAACATGTTTCACACGCTGGAGAGCGTTTCCAAGTTGGAGAACCACTCTGCAAACCTCTGGTGAAACCCGTACCTAGACTCTACAATAGATGCGAAGCCGCTAAGCTCCAAGACCTAAGACTTGAACCCATAGACCCCGTAAGCCCGAGTCGCAACCTTAATCGTAACCCTGACCAGGAAAAATCCTGCTAGTTAGGCTTACGGTAAGGCTAAAATCGAAAACTTTGTACGAACCCCTAAACGGAACCCTTTCAAGGAACCCTAAACCCCAAAACCGCGGAAGGAGACGTGGCCGGCAGTAGTGAAGTTCCTGGGTGCAGTTGCGCTGCAGCAGGCGGTCAGGATTCAAGATGACTCATATAATAAACGGTTCCTCAAAGGGTTTGTTTCTACAGGGGTTCCGTCAAGGGTTCTATAAGGGTTCCTGAAAGGGTTTGTAAAAGGGTTTCTAGAAGGATTTCTATAAGGCTAACCATAATGGGTTTATAAGGGCATAACATAGAAGCCTTAATAGTCAGGGGGGGCCTTTAAGGGATTTTCTCGGGTTCTTGTATATTTCTGTAATTACAGAGGGCTGAGGTACAGAAACTTTAATCATTAGTATTAGTATTCCCGAGGGTTCCTGATCAGGGCTTTGTGAGAGTTTCAGGGTGCAGAGGTATAGAGTTCAGGGCGTTAGGGTGACAGGGTTCGTTGGATTAGGGTGTCAGGGTGTTAAGCTCCAGACCCTTGTCGTTGTGGTCTTTCCTTTGATGATGTGCTTGTGAGCCCCAGTTGACGGCAGACCCAGCATTCCTAGAGTTCATCGCACTTACACCAACCCTATACCCAAACCCCAACCCCAAACCCTGAACCGAGAGCCCTAAACCCAAACCTAAATCCTCCACTCCTAAGCGGTGGACTTGAAGCCGCAGCTGCACTGTCCTGTGAGGCCTTCACCAGTCGCGCCGCGGCCTTGGAAACTGTGAATTGCAGTACTGGGGTTCTTTTAGAAAGCTGTATAATAGGGCTTTTAAACGGTTAGGGTGAAGGGATTCGCTGTTGCATGGAAGGTTCATGCATGCAAGATTGCAGTTTGAGATCTGCAGCTGATGTCCTGGACATCGCGTTCCTCAGTGTCACAACTCAGGTGTGCACTTGCAATCCAGGAACAGCACGTAACTAGTTTCCACAGCTACAGCAATCAGTACAAGTTGCGCGAATCCCTGAAGTTTCCCTATTTGTTGGCCATATCCCATATTCCCCTCGTTCCTTAAGCTCCCTGGCTTCCAACTCCACAGCTGGGCAAGCCCGGTGTGTGTCCTTAGGCTTGGTTTTGAGGCCCAAACCACTTGCAAGGGCCTGGCCACTTTGACTAAACAGGGTGCAACAATGTGATGCGGCTGATGGCATAAATCCTGCATTGCCCATAATAGAGAATATACCACTCTTCGCATCGAAAGGTAATGCAGGGTTTTTGTCCCTAAATCCTAGACCCCACAAGCTTAAAACCCGTACTCCCCAAGCCCTAAGCTGGCAACCCTGATTCCCGAAAGCCCTAAACCCTAAAGCCTGGGTCTCCTGGCCTGATGGCCTTAGTGCTTGCCGACTGGCTAAAAAAAGCTTAAACCCCAAAGCCTAAACCCTGAACCCTAAGCCCTGAACCCTAAACCCTAAACCCTGCGAACCCTACCTGAGGTCGTCACCCTCCGTGTCGCCTGCGACACGGTGGTGGCGGCCTCCGAGAAGGAGGCGGTAGTTGGCCGAACGACGGGGTTTGGGGGTTTAGGGTGTAGGATTTCCTTTGCGTTGGTTCAGGGTTTCGGGTGTGTTGGGGCGAATTCCCCTGCTCAAGTCGCTGATGAACTTAATCTTGGCACTTCCATGAGAGGGGAGGGTAAAGAGGTTTGAATATGAAGAAGAAAAGGAGGAGAAATAGTGCTGCTGGTGGTGGTGGTGGTGGTGGTGGTTGCAGGACGTAGTAGCAGCAGCAGAAATAGCAGTATGATGAATACGCATGACTAGTTACCGAAATATTCTGATAATTGCCACGTGCTTAAGGCACACCCGAGCCAAAGGTCACCAGCAAGAGCCTTCCCTACGTTTGTCTAAAAGAAACCCTGAACCCTAAACTCCCAACCCTAAACCCTAAGCCGATGTTTTCCTCCCAGACAGGTTGCCGTCGTCGTGCTGACTCCAGGGCCCCGCACTTGGTGGCGTACTTAAAGAGTCATGGGGCTTAGAAACTAGAGTTACGAATAAGGTAACTATACTTATAACCCCAATTCAAGTACATAGAACCCCTTACTTACTAAGTCTCATGATCCTCCAAGTATCGTCGCAAGGGATCTCTTGTGGGATTCTGTAAGGTTTCTAAGAAACGGAGTCCTTATAAGGTGTACTGTTAGGGCTGCAGAGTTGTAGGGTTTAAGCTAAAGGTTTAAGGTTCGTATTGCTTCAGATGCATCATTCGAGTCTCAAGTTTGGGGTTCACGGGGTTTAGGGTCGGGTCGAGGGCCTTGGGTTTTGGGCTTGCGGTTTACGTTCTAGGCCTCAGCAGATGGACTCCTAAAATCCAAACGAACCTGAAACTCACGAATATCGTACTGAGGGGTTCCTTATTTTATTTAGTGTATAATGAATGAAAATATATACCGCCAAAACCATTAACGCCCCTATATTAGTCTTCCTTGAAAGACCGACTGAACATGAAGCCACGGGCAGAAAACTTTCCGAGCAGCCTGCAAAGCTCCTGCCAAGAGCCTAAGCCCTAATATTGAAGACTAAGTAATTTGAAACGCTTCGCGTCGCCCACCTCGGCTCGGCTGCACACGTATGCGCCGAATTACAGACCTTGGGCTTGCGGCGCGTCGACGGCTGCTGCTCTCAGCCAGTGCAGTTGGGACGGGAAGCAGGGAAGGAAGTAAAGTGGAAAGCAAGCAACAAGGTCCGAACAAATAAGCTGGAATCGCGGAAAAGGCAGGGAAAGCGGGTGTAGGGGGGGGGGGGCGGAGGGGGGGGCTCACAAACATAATTCCTTTGTCCAAGACTTAACCCTGAATCATTAAAGGCCCACACTTTCAGGGACCCCAAACCTCTAAATTCTAGGGGCTGCGCCCAGGTGCGGGCAGCGCGAGTTGTTGTCAGCGGATGTAGCGGGGGAACGGAAAGGCACGGTCAAAATTTCCGGACGCTGCCGAGACAACGACAGCTCGACACCGGAAAAAAAGTGCGACGTAGGCCCGAAGTGCACAACTTATGGGTGATCTCAGGCTCTCAGCCCTCGTCGGCCCTCCATGTAGCCCGCATCCGCCCTCCGCCGGACCCCGCTGATGCTGACGATGCGCGCCCTTTTGGGGCTTCCGCAACCCACGCAAAAACTTGGAAATCATCACTTCGCGCCCACTTCGCGCCGCGGGGCCGGTTGCGGGCGCCCGAGTGCTCATGATGCTCGCCGGCTCGCCTCCTGGGGTCGTCCACGGCGGCCCCGAAACCCGCCATGCCGTGAGGAATGGCTGCGAAGCGCGTGCGCGTTCCGAGACGCCTCCGGGCCAGGGCCCGCGCGGCCCGATGGAGAAACGAAGGTCCGATGATGCGGGGTCGGCGGCGGGTCGGCGGCACAACCCGTCGTGGCTTTTGCTTCGCAAGACAAGCCCATTCGTCTGAGCCATAGCTCAGTCCATACAGGGCAGCGAAGCGCTGCCCGATTTAGGGGCTGCGCCCAGGTGCGGGCAGCGCGAGCTGTTGTCAGAAACCCGCGGTATATAGATAAGTGCAACGTAGGCCCGAAGTGCGCAACTTGTGGGTGATCGTAGGCTCTCAGCCCCCGTCGGCCCTGCATGTAGCCCGCACCCCCCGTCCGCCGGACCCCGCTGATGCTCATGATGCGCGCCCTTTGGCGGCTTCCG
Organism: Symbiodinium sp. CCMP2592; assembly: GCA_905221615.1. Classification (NCBI taxonomy): domain Eukaryota; class Dinophyceae; order Suessiales; family Symbiodiniaceae; genus Symbiodinium; species Symbiodinium sp. CCMP2592. The sequence continues at coordinate 195,534 of CAJNDT010000448.1, forward strand.
CAACCCACTCAAAAACTTGGGAGTTATGACTTCGCGCCCACGTCGCGCCGCCGGCGCCGGTTGCGGGCGCCCGAGGGCTCATGATGCTCGCCGGCTCGCCTCCTGGGGTCGTCCACGGCGGCCCCGAAACCCGCCACACCGCGGGGAATGGCTGCAAAATGCGTGCGCGTTCCGAGACGCCTTCGGGCCAGGCCCCGCGCGGCCCGAGGGAGAAACGAGGGTCCGATGATGCGGGGTCCGGGGCGGGTCGGCGGCACTGTCGGTCGTGGCTTCTGCTTCGCAGACGAAGCTCATTCGTCTGAGCCATAGCTCAGCCATACAGGGCAGCGAAGCGCTGCCCGATTTAAGGTCCTCCGGCTCAAGCCGCCGACCCCGTGGGCGACAGACCAGAAGCCGAATGCACTTGTACAGGCAAAGTCGTTTGGTGTCCGCAAGGCCCGTAGGTTTAGTTCTAGAAGGAGACGCCAAGATGGGAAGTGCAAACAAAGCCTTACCGCAGGACCTAAACCCGAAACCTAAACCGTCCTGAAACCCTATGTTCAACACCTTTAGAACCGTTTAGGGTTCGGGTTTCAGGAACATCTTCTCAGTGGCTGGGGGGGGGAAAGGGGGCGGAAGGGGGAGGGGGGGGAGGGGGGGAGGCGCGCAGGGGGCAGGGCGAGGGGGGAGGGGGAGGGGGGAGGGGAAGGGGGGAGAGGGGGAGAGGGGGAGGAGGGGAGGGGGGAGGGGCGGCAGGGGGGACGGGGGGAGGGGGGGAGGGGGGGAGGGGAGTAAGGGATGTTAACACCTCCAAGCCCATCGAAACCCATCCAACACGCCGCCAGGGTCGGCGGACCCCTAAACCCTAAACCCTTAAACCCTAAACCCCTAAAACCTAAAGCCCTAAACCCCTAAAACCTAAAGCCCTAAACCAAACCCCCAGGGTGGAGCATCAGCAGATGATTTCCTTCTCCGGGACGATCAGGCCGGGTGTGCCTCAAGCCCCGAAGTAGACTCCTGACTCGTACACCCCGTTCATTTTCATCGGATTACAATAAGTGTTGGAGGCCCATGAGCAGGTTATAAGCGGTGTTCTAATTGGAGTGACTGCATTTATGCTACCTCTCACTCTGTTTATAGAACCCACTTACTAGTCACCTGGGCGTCCAAGTAGGTATCCCTACATTAGGGTTTTTAAGGAAACGGAATTGATTAATCCGGGGTCCACATGAAACCTACTAAATGCCTGAGTCTACAGGCCTCATTTGCCCTGAGCCCGTGCCCCAAACGTTAAGCCGTTGCCCGGTGCTATATGGGTATGTAACACGTGCCTGTATCTGGTCGTCCAAGACCGGAAGCTGTTTCTGCAGACGGGTTGTCACGGTTATGTGGTCACAACTCTCATGGTCTGATCCAGACGTTAATGACGGCGTGGCCAAACGAACCAATACTTCAGTCTGTCAGCCCAATGCCCCAAAGCCGCAAATCCCTGTGATCCATCTCAGCCCAAGCCCCTAACCCGAATCCAACACTCCAAATCAAAACAAACCACAAACGCCGAAGCCTCGAAAAATACCGAAGCCCCGAAACCGAATCCAAAACTTTAACCCTAAGCCCGAAACGTTAAATCCTACACCCTAAACCCTAATGCCTAATCCACATGACCAGAACCAAAGCCTGAAAGTTTTGGTTTTGTGTCTCTCTATAAGGACTACCCCAAACACCTCAACCTGTATTACATGTATACACATAAAGACACGTCTGCATCCCCTTCCCCTGAGTCTCTTCATCCTCCATCCTCGGAACTCACTTCGGCTAAAGTCCTAACCGTCTAACCCCGAAACCGAGAATATTCTGCCGCTCCTCAACACCTAAACTCCGAAACCCTTAACACCTAAACCCTCACCCCTAAACCCTAAACCTTAAGCCTGAAATCGGAACCGTAAACTTGCCTTAAGCCCTACAGCCTTAAACTGCCGTGAACTAGCTTTTAAAAGCTAGCCCTTAAACCTCCAACCCTAAATCTCAAACCGAAACTGGCCAAAGTCTGCCTCTTCTCCCCGGCCAGTGCCGACGCCTTTCCCCTGAGCACCGGGTCCAAAGCCCTGGCACGCTCCCTGAGAGCTTGGGTTTAGGGTTTAAGGGTTTAGGATGGTTTAAGATGGTTTAGAGTTTACAGTTGGGGTTCAGGGTTTAAGTGTTTTGTCAGCAGTTGGGATTCCTTTAAGGGTTTAGGGCTTAGGCTTTACGGCTTGGGGTTTAGGGCCTCTGGGTTCAGGTTTGGGGCTTTGGGTTTAGGTTTTAGGGCTTTGGGTTTAGGGTAGGGTGAAAGTTTCAGAACATAAGGGGCTCTACAAAAGAATCCATGCAGACAAAACACAGGTTACTAGAGATACCTAGATGAAACTTTCAGAACATAAAGGCCTCTACTCAAAACCTAAAGGACAGGGTCTGTATTTAGACGATAAGGAAATAGATGGGAGCTTCAGAACGTAAGTATAAGGGACTCGACTATAGAATCGAATCATTAGGAAAGATGCCTCGATCAACAAGGGACCCGAATATCAAGCCTCAAGAATCGGATCCGTATTACACAAATAGATGGGGGTTTGAGAACATAAGGGATGCCACCAATATAGAACCTCAACACTTATCGCATGAGATTTCCCGGCAATAAAATATTGAAACCACCGAACCTAGAACCAGATATCTAGGTGAGAGTTTCAGAAAACCAGGGACTCCAATATAGGACCTAAGTGGTAGGATCCATCGTCAAGGAAACCACCCCACAGATGTTATTCCTCCTTTCACCACTCGCCGTGCCATTCTACGGATTGACTAAGGTTCTGACCAGTGTTGTAAATGAACGCAGGATAAAGTCTTTCGGGGCGTTGGATTGGTTGGGGTTGAAAGCTACAGATCAAATTGCTTCAATCTCTCTCATCCCCTCTCCTCACCCGGGCCTCATGGTCAGAACCCAGAAAGCACCCCCTGATCCCTTGAAGCCCCAAAACCCGAAAGCCCCACACCAATTAACCCACTCAAACCTAAAACACAATAGGTGCCGAAAGCCCAAAGCTGAAAACTCAACGCCCCAAGCCTTAAGCCCCAAACCCCTAGGGTCCAAACTTCCCATGAAACTTCAGATGTATCTGCATAGTCATGAAATGTCCTTCTTATGGTTGTATACGCGCCCATGAAGCAGCGTTTTGATAGCGATTTTGCGATGTACAAACTCCGAGGCCGATCTTTCAGGCACCTACCAAAAGAGTTTTGGAAAATTGAAAGCGGGGTGTGGGGTATGCGAAAGGCTTATTCCTTCAAAGAGCCCCAACAGCCCGTAAGAGCAGCTTGCGATACCTACATGGGACGTCCACGGCAAGGAGGAAACCTATGCTTTTATTGTCTTAAATGGTGAAGGCTGATGTTTTAAGATTTAGGGTCGGGCTAGGATATGAGGTTAAGGGTTTAGGGCTTGGGGTTTAGGGTTGAGGGTTCTTGGTTGAACGCTGCGCCCGAGCCACGCACCCTCAACTCTGGACTCCCAATACCAGCCCAAATCCGAAGCCCGAAAGAAACCCTACCTTAAATCTCACATTTGTAGGGCTCCTTGCTAAGATTTCCTTCTATAGTTCCTGACAAAGGGTAGGTTTTGGGGGGCTGAAGGTGTGATGCAGTCCTGTCTTGTCGTCCAGATAGCAACCCTTTGTCAACCTGTTAAGCCCAACCCTAATCCCTGAGCCCTAAACCGGAAACCCTGAACCCTACACTCTCCCAACCTCAAACACCAGACCCTAAACCCTAAACCCCTAAACCCCAATCCCTAGCTAAACCCTGCGAACCGAGTAAATTGGTGACTAAGGCCATCCTTGCCAGAAGCGGTGAAGAAGAGGCGCAGGACGGGGCCTCGCCAGAGCTCTGCGTGAAGTGGTTGGTTGGTTGGTTTATAGAAATTGTTAAGGGTTTGGGTCCCAAAAACGTTTTGAACGAAACTTTTTGACCGAAACGTTTTGAACTAAAGTTTTTTTGGCGAACCATGTTTTCAAATTTGTTGGGGGGCTGGGGCTCTTGGGTGCCAAAAACGTTTTGAGCAAAACGGTTCGAGCGAAACGTTTTGAACGAAACGTTTTGGACGTTGACCGAAAATTCTTTGGGTCCCAAAAACGTTTTGAACGAAACGTTTTGACCGAAACGTTTTCTCATTGAAACCACATTTTGAATTTGCTGGGCTGGGCTGCTTAGGCTGGGCTGGGCCTGAGCCGGGCTGGGTGGGGGCCTGGTTGGCTAGGCTGGGCTGGGCTGGATTGGGTCGGGCTGCTTGGGCTGGGCTGGCTGGTGGGCTGGGGCCTGGGGCGCGGGGCTGGGAGCTGGTCTGGGTTGCCTGGGTTGAAGGTTGTAAAGAATTTGGTTTATCAAGAAGCTTGTTCCGTTTTTGAGCTCCAGCTCAATGTTGGCCGGGCCGTACCGGCGGTTACAAGTTTGTAGAGAAATTGGTTTATCAAGAAGCTTGTTCAGTCATTAACCTGTGTGTTGGGCCGTAGCGGTGGTTGCAAACAAGGACAAGCAATTTCTATTTATCACTTTCTTCAGGGTTTAGGGTTTGGGGTTTAAGAAATAGGGTCTAGGTTTTGGGCCTGGGCCCTAAAGAACCTACGTTTTCAGAGTTCCTTATTATGATTTCTTTGTATGAATCCTTAGAAGGTACGTTATATGGTGGAGTTAAGGCAGGGCTTAGGGCTCCCGGGCTTTGGGTTCGGAGTGTTGGGTTTGGGGTTAGATGGCCGAAGTTGTTGCCTATACTCTTTTGTGGGCTCTGTATCAAAAATCTATCCCGAAACCATGTTCCAGCTATTGAGGCCCCATATTATGTAGGCTTTGGGGTTAGAGGGTGAAGCGAAGGCTCCTCACTCCCAAATGCCTCAGAAACCCTTACCCTAAACCATGAAACCGTAGAAATCTGAACTCCTTTCGTCTAGGTTCCTGAATCGTACCCTTTTGCACTGTTTCTGGGTTCCCGTATTTAAACCGAATAGCAGGAAAAGGGTACTCTTGTTATTATGGGGCTGCTGAGGAACTCTGGTCTTGGCTGGGATGCAGAAGTTGCAAGAGTTGTAGCTTGCACAGAGCAGGAAAGCCCACTAATGTCACTAAAGCCAATGAGAGTTGAGCCTAGAGGATCCCCTAGATCAAGGAGGATTCCCTTCAGCTTTCGCCCGTGAAAGATCGGGCGCCGTAAAAGCACGATGGCTCCTTCCCTTCCCGTCTAACAGAGGGGCCCCAACACCTACCAAAACTCTTTGGGTTCCTTGTTATAGTTATCGTGTAAGGCCCCTATAGTACTCTCAGCCTTGATCCGATCAGGTGGAAGCTTTACTCCAAGGCAATCTGGAGAGCGGCGCAGAGGCAGTGGAGGGATCTTCAGTGAGATCCCTGCTCTTAGGGCCTGAGGGTACAGGGCTTAGGGTTTAGGGTTGAGGGTGTAGGGTTTAGGGGGTAGGGTTTACGGTTTAGGGCGGCCCTTCAAGGGTCTTCGGCTTGTGTACACACAGCTAACCCTGACGGACACCACCCTCTAGACTTAATAGGAAACCGATGCATTTTGGGAGTCTCAGACCATCCAGAGACCCCAAGTTGTGAGGAACCCCCAAATCATGTTAACGAACCATCGGTCGCAGACTCAGTGTGAAACATCGCAGCGACAAGTTCTTTCCACCCTTTCTAGGGACCCGAGCTTAGCAGCCTCTGTGGCACACTTATAGTATAACCAATCTAGTGACCTTCACATAGAAGCCTATAGTCAAAACCTTCCAGTAATCCTTATTGACACTCTGATGGTACATCATGGAACAAACCCTCACAGGTCTCATTCCTAAACCTACACCCTAAGCCCCAAACCGTAAACCCCAAACCCTAAAACCTAAAGAAAGAGCGCTTAAGAAGACTCTCCGGGGCTCCGCAGGGCCTGCGCAAGCTCTCAGTGGTTTGCCTCACACAGGCGACTCGGGTAGGAGTTGGTTCGGGTTAAAAAGTGTTCTAGGGTTTAGGGTCGAGGGTTTTACGGGTTTTTGGGTTTAGGAGTGTTCTGTAAGGGATTCTTGAAGAAAGAGTTTTGTAGCTTTGCTTTTGGAATGAATAGGCGCTTTATATCTTTTGCTCTGCGGGCATCTGAGGGCACCGCTTCGAATTTGCGGTGTAAGGACTCAGGTTTGGGCCCCTGGTTTTCGGGTAGTTCGTTGCGGTTTAGGTTCCTGGTTCGGGTATAGGGTTTCTGGCTTAATATAAGGAGGTTGGGGTGTTTTGGTGGATAATCCAACACCCTGTGGCCAGTATAAATGAAGTTTCAAGCCTTCCAACATACATCCACCCGAAGATTTGCAAATCCCATCGTGACTTCTTGCACAGGAGTCTGACAGCACCAAGCCGGAAGCCCTAAAACTGACCTTGAAGCCCCGCCCCACCAGTGACTACCCTAAACCCCAAACCCAAAACAGTTGCTCCTTGTCCCCAAGACATAAACAGACCGATGGCCCAAGCATCGGCGTGGTTCTGGACGGCCGCAGCCTCAATGTGTGCTTATTTGTACCTCGGTTTTTGTGCTGAGCTCCTTGGGTTTCGGTGGTTTCAGCGCATCAGGGAGTGAGATCCTAAGCGCCCTGCGAGCACCAAACATCCTAAACTGCAGCCATAAGCCTTGTGCCCTAAACCACCAAATCCCTACACCCCAAACTGCCCTAAGTCCTTAAGCCCTTCGATCCTATGCCCTAAACCACCAAAACCCTATGCCCCATTATCAAGGCCGCAGTGTATCATAGAAACCCAATAAACTTGCCTTCGGGAATTTTTTGAACCCTTAACGGACAAAACCCTACTCGAATAATTAAGGCCCCTCTATTACCCCACACTGCCCCTAAACCCTAAACCCTTAACCCTATAAACCCTTAACCCTAAACCCTAAAACCCTAAACCCTGAACCGTGAAGGCTTGCATTTGCCCCTGCCGGTGCCATGTCAGCAGCAGGACCGGATGAGGGTCCCGCCTTGCTCAGGGCTGAGGCGTTTTGTCGGATCCCTACTAAGACCTGCAGGGGACTTAGCAAGTAGGTTATAAGTAGAGTTATAAGTACCCTAAATTGAGTTACCCCAATTCTAACCCTAAGTACTTACAACCTCCTTACTAAGTCCCCTGGGCCTTCAAGGAAGGTTCGGCTTTAGGGTTCAGAGTTTAGAGTTTGCGGGCCCTTTGTTGAGGGCTGAAGTTCGTTTAGGACCCTAAAGGTTAGGATGCTGAATGTTCTGGGTTTTCTGAGCTATTCGTAGCATTCTCAGAGTCCCAGAAGTACTTCTAGTTCTTGGGTTCTAAGAGTTCACGGTTTAGGGTTTATAGTGTTTAGGCTTTAGGGTTTGGGGTTTAGGGTTTGGGGCTTGGGTTTTTGCATTTCGCTGCATACGCTGCTAGAACTGTGATTGCCTCGCATCGACTATGACCGCATCTGCGAGCGCGAGGAAAACGAGCTGCACCATGCCCCTAAACCCTAAACCCTATACGGACAACGAGGGGAGGTTTCTGCGATTTATGAATGCTTCAGTCAGACCTTCGTAGAATCGTTCAGTCAGACCTTCATATCACATATAGTGAACCCCAGAAAGTTGGAACATGGATAGGATGATTCCCAAACCCTTATGCCCAGTGAAACACCGAGACCTAAGTCCCAAACCCTTGACCCCCGTATCCCTGAACCCAGGACACTCCGCCCACGGCCAAGGCACCGGTGGTACGGGTCTATTAAGGGGGCGGGGGCAGAGTTCCTTTTGGTGTTCTTCAGGCTCTTCAGGCTTGTTATTGAATTACTGGACATGCTGGCTGGCAGGCACCGAATCGCCTCACCGGCGAGTCAGAAGAAAATCGTAGTGTCCCAGTGCCCTGTTTGATGTGGGCACGTCGTGATGATAGTCTTCGGGCATAGTGTGTTACGGTATAGTTTGAAGGATGGTGCATAAGACATAAGGTTTAGGGTCAAAGACCCTAGCGGCTAAGCCCTAGACCCACTAAACCCGTGAAGGGTGGAAGGAAGACAGAGGTGAGGGGTGAATCTTCATGATTTGGGATCCTGAGCCGTAAAGCAAAACCCCCCAAATGCTGAACCCTGAATAACCCTACACCCAGAACCCTCCATCCTCCAGCGTCACGCAGAGCACGTTGTTCAAGGCGAGAAACTTGAATAGGCGAGGCGGGCATTTCGTGATCCAATCAAAACGACACGTGATTGCTGAGACCCTGAAATCTCTAAACCCTAAACCCTAAACCCTAAACCCTAAACCCTAAACCCCTAAACCCTAAACCCTAAACCCTCAACGCCTGAACCGTGTGCCTGAAGGAAGCTTTGAGGGCCGAGCTCGCCAGAAACTCAGACGTCCCTCGGGTTTTTAAAACCACATCCCTTCTCAATTGCAGGAATCCCTGCAGGTTGTTTGCGCAGGGTTTAAGGGCCGGGGCTTCCGGGTGTCATGGTCAGAAGATTTCGGGCTTTGGTTGTAGGGTTGCAGTTTGAGAGTTTGGGAGCCAGGGTTTAGGTTTTAGGGGTAGGTACTGTAGGCTCTAAGGTGCTTTATTGCGGGAACCTTGTTGCGGGATGGGGACCTTGAAGTTTGCCGAGAGATGATCCTGCACACGACACTCCTAGGCCCTCCGCATTTACTGCCTGCAGAATCTAAGATCTTGGGTCAGAGGATTCCGAGCTTCTTACAGACGGTTCTCGGCCGGTTCCAAGAGTGCATGGGCTCTTCAATGCCATTTTCGACTGCTAAACTAAAGCTTCCCGCAAGGTCATGAGCAACACCCTACTACAACTAGCCGTGGCAGGCACCAGATACTTAAGAGTTTGGGATTAAAAGGTCCTACTTCAGAGTTTCAGTCTTCTGCGTTTTGGTTTAGATGCTTTGGAGATATGGGGTGCACGCGGTTACGATTCAATCTTTTAGGAGCGGGATTGGACACCCCGAATCACCTCGCAAAGGGGATTGTGTGGTTGGAACTTTGGTAATTTACAAGCTTCGGGGCTTGTAGGTTTCACAGATTTGTGCGTTTGGAGCGTGGTGTTTCGAAGAGCATGGTGCACCACAAAGCTTGATTGCAACTCAAAAACGACAACCGGAAGCTCCAGTCGTGATCCTCACATAACCCCTATACCCCAATGCTGAAGCCCATATTACCCCCAAGCCGCAAACCCGAGGAGGAGGAGAAGGAGGAGGAGGAGGAAGAGCAGGACTACCGTCATAACATTTGTGATCGTATGCACAAAGATGTAGCAATAGCTCTGACCAAAACACAGTAAAGTAGCCTGCAATCATACTCAGAATTTTCGGACTGGCAATGTCGTTGTGGAGCGTCACAAGACGAAGACAGGCCGTTCGTTCAGCACCTTCGCAGAAATCATGGCCACATGAAGAACCATCAATAGCGGTCGACCTAGCAGCGAGATGAGAATGAGTGTTTCAAGAAGCTCAGAATCAACAGCCTTCGCGGTTGTCTCATTCTAGACCCTAATCCTTGAGCTTAGAATCCTAAGCCCCAAATGCCAAGTCCGAAACAAAAAACTCGCTAAAACTAAACCTTAAACCCTACAGCAGATGTTAGAAGTTTGGACCTCGAACTTTAAGTTTCGGGCTTACCTGTAGCCCAATGTGAAGCCTATTTTTAAGGAACTATACAAGGAAGTCACAACAAGGAGTTCTAAGACAGAATGTTGTCTAGGCTTTTCAACCCCGCTCCGTTCTATCATTGCCAACCCTACATTTTCCGAACTTCCTACGAAACTCTAAGGCAAAAACCGATGTAGGGTGTAGTGTAATCGCGAAAATCCTAAATGCGGTGTGTTTGGAATTAACATCCTGGCCCCTAAGCCCTAAAACCGTCCGGCCTTGGGGGCCTTGCAACAAGGATTCTGCTGTTCAGGTTTCTGAATGAGAGCTCATTTTAGGGCTTAAGGAGTTAATTCTCGTCATTGTTGGATTTTTTTGCCCAGCCCCTAAACCCTAAGATTCGCAGGGTACAGCGGCCGAGCAGTCGGCTCTGGCGCCTAGGCCCGGCGGTAGCCAGGCCTGGCCTAGGGTTTAGGGTTTAGTTGTGTTTTTTGAGGAGGGGGGGGGGGCGATTTTTGGGTGCGTATAGGCATAGATCTCACAGGCTTTAGATAAGTATGAATACGGGTTTATAGGGACTTATAGTGCAGGGTTTGGGTGTAGAGGTTATGTGGTCAGGTTGCTGGTATGCTTTTTATCTGTGTTTCTGGCTTCGGGTTTGCAGGGCTTCCGGGTCAGAATTAGGGTTCGCATGTTTTGAGATGTTCGTTTGGTTTTCTTGGTTTTGGGTTTAGGGTTTGTGGTAGTGGTGAGGGCTGTATAAAATTAGTGTTGTTTTTGTTGCCTTCCGTGTGATTCTGTTGTGTTTTAACGGGATTTGTAGGTGTTGTGTTTAGGATTGCACGTTCGATGGTTAAAACCAACATGTATTTGACATTGGTAATGCATTGTGACAGCAGAAGCTGCAACAGCATGCGGCGGGGAGGGGAGTGCGGAGCACGAGGGAGCGAGGAGGCAGCAGGAGGAGGAGTAGCACTACCGTCAGAATAGTAATAGCTCTGACCAAAACACAGTCAGCAAAGTAGCTAGCAGTCATATTCAGAATCTTCGGACTGGCAATGTCGCTGCGGAGTGCCACAAGGCAAATAATACAGGTTGTCCGTTCAGTACCTGCGCAGAAAACATGGAACAATCAATACGGGTAGACCCAGCAGCGAGATGAGAGAGAGTTTTTCAAAAGCTCAGAATCAAGAGCCTCTGCGCTTTTGTGTTATTCCTTGAGCATAGAATCCCAAGGCCTAAATGCCAAGCCCGAAAATTAAACTCACTAAACTAAGCTCTAAATCCTAAAGCGGATGTTGTGGTCGAGGAAATTTGGAACTCGAACTTTCAGTTTCAACCTTGCCTGTAGCCAGATGTGTAGCTTAGCTTGTTAGG
>CAJNDT010000449.1:0-87859 GCA_905221615.1 Symbiodinium sp. CCMP2592
TGTCCTTGAAGTTCGACGGCATCGCTCCATTGGCGACCTCCGTGAGAATCTTCTTGCCGACCGATTCGGTGCACTTCAGCTGATCACTGCAAACACGGCTGCGGTTCGTGGCAATGGCACGCCATGAGGGAATTTCCAGGCCTGTCGGCTGTACCATGTCGCATAGTTGGACGACGATGTTGAACATGGCTGAGGCGATGTCGTAGTCAGCTGTCTGAGGGCAGCAGATGGCTCGTGTGAGTCGAGACATACTCTGAGCACCGACTTCTGTGACATATCGGCGGCAGCGGATGTCCCGGGGATAGAAGTACTGACGCTGTACTTTCACATATAGATTCTCGTCTGTTGAATCCGCCTCCTGAGCCGCCTCCAGCACCTCCCGATGCAAGGATGTCTGTCTGTCTAATGCCTGGATAAGGTCCTCCCAGATGCTGGAATCGGCAGCATCGACGTCTGCGTTTCGCTTGGGAGCTCCTTTCTTTTTGTTGGGCTGCTGCGCCGCATCTTTCTTCTTGTAATTCTCAGCGAGCGTCCTGATGTTCAAACTTCGCGAGGAGTCTGCTGCCAGGCGAGAGCGAACGCCGGACACATGGTATGCCTCTATGAAGGTCATCTCTGTGTCATGAACCAGAGACACCACCGCGTCAAGTGACTTCTCGCAGAAGTAGACCGGCAGGTAAAGAGTCGTCTGGCCAACCTTAGGCAGAACTGTAGGTGCAGCTACAAGTCGGCCGCTCGCCAGCATCTTGTCGATCACCTGCTGGGCATCACAGCGGTTGAAATTGAAGACGAACTTGGCCTTGGCACTTTTCAGCTGTGCAGCGGTGAACCAGTCTTTACGCTCTGCGACCAGCCAGTCCCGCAATTGACTAACGGATTCCTCTTGCTCCGCTTTGTGCTTGGCGACGGTGGCCTGGACGGCGGCTGCCTGCACCTCCGCAGCCTTGACCTCTGCAGAAGGCTCTGCGACAGCAGACGCGGCTGCTTTCTTGGAAAGGGCGTCCAAGACCTCACGCACAGGGTCGGCATCCGGAGTTTCATTTGGCGTTAAGCCACAGCTGCGCCGGACGGTCGCCAGCGTCAAGCCGCAGTCCCCGCCACGGACAACGTACTTCTCCAGGACATCGCGGCATTGCTCCGCTGTCCGATTCCTGGCATAGTTCCACACGCACCGCAGTGTTACCAGGCAAGCCGGGTTGTCCCGTAGGAAATCTTTGAGTGTGGGGTCCCGGGGGAAAATTCCGTGCGACGCCGCCAGCTCCTCTCTTCCTGCGATGCGAGCAGGATCGACGAAGCTGCTTTTGTAGGCACAGACCGCTGTTCTTCTGAGAATAGAGTTGATGGTCTCATCGGTGACACCGCCGAACCTCGCCGGATCAGATAGAAGACAACGAAAGAGTTACACAAACCTCATGCTACAACTGCAACGTAAACACTCCGAATCAATATCATGTATATTTGACGAGCAACTTTGGTGCTGTGTTGAGTTCGAAGCGTTTCCAGCCGCGCAACTCGACCAATGCCGTGTGGATGGCATAAGGCAAACGTTCCGGCACTTTGTCGGCAGAGATATGTTTCTTGTATATGTCCTCTCTCATGGAGCGCCGACTGCCTTGCACACTTTCCTGCCCCGTGACAACGATCTTGCCAACAATGTTCGCCGCCTGTTTCCGCATCTCCTGTCCAGCTAGAATCTAGTAGGCTGATGTATCCTAGTGTTATGCAACGGTCTACACAACCGACTTCCGTTTTCCGTAAGAATACCAGCAGTTGTTCACTCACTGGCCTCGTCCACAAAGTAGATGTTCATGTCCAGGCAAGTGTGGTACTCTCCGAGGATCGCCTCCAAATGTGCCGTCTGTAGGCTCTGTCCGACTCCACCGGAACCGATGCCCCAGAATGCACGGTCTACATTTTCGCCACGCAGAGCTAGTACGAAGGAAGCCATGAAGACCTGGAATGCTTCCGCGTTGGCCCAGTATGTGGTCTTCCAGAAGAGCTCGACTCGTTTCTTGACATCCTCTGCAACGGGATCCAGCATTCTGTGTGGCAGGTAGACGTACATGTTGTTGCGTGGTGTCTTGCGAACTGGATGCAAGCCGTCTGCGGTGAATGCGAAGGCTGCATCGGTCGTGCAGAAACCTCCCGCTGGCTTGACGTCCTGAGAACACCACGCGATGTAGTACTTGATGATGCTGTCATTGAGGAGAGAAGTCTGCCTCAAAGTTCGGACTGAGAAACTTTTAGAAGCTGCAAAATAAGATTACGAGTCTGCATCCAGTAATGCTTATTTACTGAAGTGTTTCGGAAACAAGCAGCAATTTGACGTACAGCTTGCCGATGGTGTTGGCCATGGCCACTGTCCAATGGACCTTGTCATCGCCCGGATCTTGAACGTCGTCGACCTCCCCCGGATTGCTTCCTTTGGACTTCGGGGGCATACGGCAGATGGCAGCCTTCTCGCACGCAGTCAGAAGGATGTCGGATTGGAGCGAGTGTCTCTCCAATAGTTCTTGGGAAGCCTTTAAAATTCCATCGTGATCCCGGAAGACATTCCCGTGAAAGGACGCATAAAGGCCCTCCAGCTGGACGAGAAACTTCTTGCATCGTGCCAGTGTGCCCTCGGGAATGACGCCCTTGTAGGCGTTCCAGTGCCCGTGCTCCGAATAGAAGAAGCACTGCCCACCATGGGCTCGGACGTGTCTCCCAGACCCCTCAACAAGCTCGAGAAACAAAACTTCCTCTCGCCGACTGACATCGAGGAGTCGTAAGCGATGTACGGCCAGTGCTCCTTGGACCACGTGTCTGAAGGTGGAGGACCACGAAGAACTGGGGCCATAGTCTGCAATAGTGCGTTCCAGCTCACTCACTTCACGAAGAATGCAGCCTTCGGTAGCCGGAATGTCAGACGCCGCTGACTCAGCAGGAACGGAGGAGATGTCAAAATCCGTCTGCATGATTTGACTCAAGGTGCTCTCCAAAGCGTCCGTCCCAGCGGGCTCTTCGGCTTCCATGAGCCCAGCCCCACCGGCATCCGGAGCTCTGGCATCGGCGCCGTCCGCTGTTCTCTGTCGCTTTGGACCTGGCTCGGCCGCGCCGTCTGCCTCTGCGGGCGCAGGTAGATCTGCATAAGTGTCCATCTCCTGTTCCAGCATTTGTGAGAATGACGGGTTTTGGGAGTCTGGAGGCTGGCTGCCGCCGCGAAGATCTTCCCGAGTCGAGGAAGTCAGCCGCACACAAGACCTCAGATCATCTCGCCGCCAAGACATGAGTCTGTCAGCCCGATTTCTGAGAATAGAGTTGATGGTCTCATCGGTGACACCGCCGAACCTCGCCGGATCAGATAGAAGACAACGAAAGAGTTACACAAACCTCATGCTACAACTGCAACGTAAACACTCCGAGTCAATATCATGTATATTTGACGAGCAACTTTGGTGCTGTGTTGAGTTCGAAGCGTTTCCAGCCGCGCAACTCGACCAATGCCGTCTGGATGGCATAAGGCAAACGTTCCGGCACTTTGTTGGCAGAAATATGTTTCTTGTATATGTCCTCTCTCCTGGAGCGCCGACTGCCTTGCACACTTTCCTGCCCCGTGACAACGATCTTGTCAACAATGTTCGCCGCCTGTTTCCGCATCTCCTGTCCAGCTAGAACCTAGTAGGCTGATGTATCCTAGTGTTATGCAACGGTCTACACAACCGACTTCCGTTTTCCTTAAGAATACCAGCAGTTGTTCACTCACTGGCCTCGTCCACAAAGTAGATGTTCATGTCCAGGCAAGCGTGGTACTCTCCGAGGATCGCCTCCAAATGTGCCGTCTGTAGGCTCTGTCCGACTCCACCGGAACCGATGCCCCAGAATGCACGGTCTACATTTTCGCCACGCGGAGCTAGTACGAAGGAAGCCATGAAGACCTGGACTGCTTCCGCGTTGGCCCAGTATGTGGTCTTCCAGAAGAGCTCGACTCGTTTCCTGACATCCTCTGCAACGGGATCCAGCATTCTGCGTGGCAGGTAGACGTACATGTTGTTGCGTGCCACTTCACGAAGAATGCAGCCTTCGGTAGCCGGAACGTCAGACGCCGCTGACTCAGCAGGAACGGAGGGGATATCAAAATCCGTCTGCATGATCTGACTGAAGGTGCTCTCCAAAGCGTCCGTCCCAGCGGGCTCTTCGGCTTCCATGAGCCTAGCCCCACCGGCGTCCAGAGCTCTGACATCGGCGCCGTCCGCTGTTTTCTGTCGCTCTGGACCTGGCTCGGCCACGCCGTCTGCCTCTGCGGGCGCAGGTAGATCTGCATAAGTGTCCATCTCCTGTTCCATCATTTGTGAGAATGACGGGTTTTGGGAGTCTGGAGGCTGGCTGCCGCCGCGAAGATCTTCCCGAGTCGAGGAAGTCAGCCGCACACAAGACCTCAGATCATCTCGCCGCCAAGACATGAGTCTGTCAACCCGATCCGAGAGGATGGGTACGGGAATGACCAAGGACTCAAACCCGTTGTCTGGGTGAAGACACACAATTCGCAGGTCCGTTGCAGCTACATCGTAGTATTGTCGAAGGATCCAAGCGTAGATGTTGAGCTGAATGCGGTAGTGCCAGACCACGGAGTCCTCTGTGTCCTCGAGTGGAAAGTGCAGTTTGCGACCAAAGCTGCAATCCTTGGACGCCAGCTGCTTCGTCCGCTTCCAGTCCAGAAGACAGATCTCCGAGCCACGCTTCGCCACAGCGTCGATGGAGCCGGCCAGATCCTCAGCCTCCGCGTAGATGGTCCACTCCGTTCGATAAATGGTCCATCCCTCTGAGGTGAAGGCACGCAGAAACTTCAGAAAAGTGCACATCTCTGTTGACTGCAAGGGTACACTGCCGCCATTCAGCAAGCACTCGCAAAGAGCATGTGTCCAGGTTCCCTGCGACGCGGCCTTCCTGCGATTGTTGTCCCACATGCCCAGAATCTGCGTGTCTGTCAAAGTAACGATCTCCGCTAGATGACGATACCCAGGATGTGTCCACACGAGGTTCCGAAGTCGGCAGCAGATGGCTTCGACATCCACGTCGGAGGATTCCACTAGATGAGACAGCACCGCGTCCGCGGGTCCCTCCGCTCGCAAGGCTCGTCGAAGTTCCGAGACAGCGTTCGTAGACAGATAGTCGGCACGTGGCCAATTGCGACCGCCGCGCATGGCTCGCACGGCTTCCACAGCGTTGAAGCTCCGGGCAAGCTTGTGAATAAGACCCGTCACAGACATAGAAACCTTCCGGCCCCGCCAGGTGTATCTGTGATCCGCCTCGCGAAACTCCAAATGCGTGTCCCGCGGGTGCGTGTGCACAATGGCCAAAATATCCAGAATTTCCAGTCCTTCAAGACGTTCCACATTGAAAGAAGACGGACTTGCTGCGCAAATAGAGCGGGGACCAGTCCACTGCCTTAGACTTATCGGCAGGAAAGTGTCCAGCCCGAAGTCAAGCAAGGAGCCGGTGCCGGTCGGCCGGTCCATCTGTGTTGCCACTGAGAAGAAAACACTGTCACCCAGCTGGCCACGCGCTTCCTGGACTCGCTGCATCAAATGGACATCTGATACAGCCTCCTGAGCTTCCATGGCCTGTTGCTCATTGGAGAAGATCATTGAGAGCCTGTCTTCGACATCGACCAGACGATGGCAGAGTTGTTCGAATCTGAGCTCATCTCCTTGGAAACACAGATACTGTTTGCGCAGTGCCTGTAGACGGCGTTTCTCGATCTGCAAGCGGACGGCCGAGGTCACCTGCACCGAAGTCCCACCGAGACGGTCTTCGAGATAGTATTCGGGAGCACATGCCAGACAGAGATCTGCGTTCGCGATTCCATGGTTCTGACAGAACCAATATTCGCACTCACTGCAGCAGGCCAGGCTTTCACAGGCACAGTACGCACATCCCGGATATCCGAACGACGTCATGTACTTGAATGGGAGAGCTTCGACTTGAAAGCTTTCTATCTGAGCACTGGAAGGTGTAATGCAGACTGCGGCACTTCTTACCCAAGGCTCGATGCTCTGCTCCGCAGTCAGAAGGATGGTCGCGATGTCATGACCGTCCACAGCGAACTCCAGGAAGTTGCTGTCCCAGTGAAATGCGAAGGTGTGCCCTGAGTTCCTTCCCTCCTTCAGATGCTGCGGCATGGGGATGGCAACCCGTTCGCCATTGGCCAGGCGGAATTGCATCTCCCCTGTTGCAGTAAAGGGTCTCCGAAGCACCATGCACGTGCTGCTTTCTGGGGTACTACGGAAGTTTGAGCGTCGCAATGCCAAGACCAGAAAGTTCGTATCCCATGGCAGCCGCACACGCATGGAACTTCGATGACAGGTTTGGTGCTCCGACTTCCAGTACACGATGCGTGTGGAGCTCTGCGGGCTTCCCATAGGAGCGACCAGGCTCGGCATGTGTTCTCCTTGTCCGTGTAGCCAGAGTTTCGTCCCGAGAGACGACAGAGCATGAAGTACGGAAGGAGAGCAGGAGACTGTCCTGATGCCTTCTTCCCACGCTTGCAAAAGGTTACCAAAGAAGGCAGATTGGCAGAAACTAGCACGAAGCCGCACTTTCAATTCCAGATCCACGTCATGCCAAAAGCGGCCTTGCTGAACGCACTCCCTGAGTTGCGTGCTGCAGCTAGCCAGACACAGAAAGTCCTGGAGGCTTCCGAGGAATGACACCGGCGGAGGAGACACGCTCAACCAGTCTGTCGTTCCACCACGCAGGTCCAGCGCTGACAGAAAGGCTTTAGTGCCGAGCTCCGTCGGCAGAAAGCAGCTGTTGCTCGGGTTGTGATGATCGTCTGCCGAATTCTCTTCGCCGAACATGGACACCGTCACATGCGCCCATTGCTCCACATCGCAGTCCTGCAGGGATAGCATCCCATGACGGTGTCCGTCGAGGAAAACTTCCAGCCTGTGATTGTACCACTGTACCTGCAACAGGCGGTCGGCCGTGCACTGTGGGATGCTAGTGAGGAATTTATCGCTCGGGCGACCAAGGCGACTGTGCCCCAATTCAGTCATCACAGTTTCGGCAAAGGGCGCCCCCATGTCACACCAACAGCGATCCCCGATGGGGGAGCAGCCTCCAATTGAAACCACAACACGCCGTGGCTGGTCGGTGCTGCTTAGGCGGAAGTAGACCAGCGATAGTACGGGCTGCAGCATGCTCCACTTCCGGATGAGTGAGCCGCAGACCTTCTTCGCCGTGACGTGCACTGGCCATTCCACAGCCACGATGCGAGAACCGCCGATTGCGGCGGCCAGCAAGGACTTCCGATCCCCCAGCCAGTTCCTGTCCACGGCAGCCGCAGGCAGGACGCCCGCGTGTCTATCGAGCCAGACGTCCGAAGACGTAACCAGGTCGCGTGTCTCGCGGCAGGCACGCTCGAAGTGCACGGCCGTGCGAAGATCTCCTAGTCTGCAAACGAGCTCTTTCGAGAGATGCACGGGAAGACCTTGCAAGCTCCCACCAGATAAGTCCGATCCGCCGCCCAAGCTGTCCTGAATGACGAAGACTCCGGTGCACTCGGTCGGATCAATGACCCAGACAGCCATCTCGTTGCAGTAGACAAGCGGGGAGTGTGTGCGGTGCGTGCACGCTTTCTTCCATGCGTGTCGCTTATTACTTTGGTTGACTTCCAGCACACCTTCTTTCTTCCTCAGGGCGACGAAGTGCTCTCCGATGGTCAACACAAACTGGCCATCTGCGACCGCCGAGATCTGCCTCCATGTTGTGCGAGCGACTGCTTTCCTTACAATGCATTTGCATGGACTACGCCTGCTTACAGGTGCGTGAACGAGCTGCACAACATCTGTCTGTCCAGCGGCCCGAACGGCTCCAGAAAGGTGCTGCCGTCTCGGATCGCCCAGAAAGGGCCGTCGCTCGCATACTCCAGCTTGTAGCCGTGGGCACGCAACGTGTCGATGAGGCACACGTCCTTGAACTTCTCTTCCCCGCCTGGTCGGCAGGTGGGACACGACTGCTCTCTTGAGTTTCTCGTCTTTTTGTGTAACAAGGGAAAGCTTCTGCCGAGTGACACGTCGACGGAGCGTCGTATCGGTGCGACTTCTTCCTCGTGACCATACCTCTAGTTTCATGGACGAAGCCAGAATTCTATGCCTGTTTTTTTTTCAGATAAGATTCTCGATCGATGCTTGGCTCGTCGCCAGCGCAGTGCCAGCACATTTCGTGTCAGAGACTTCGGACATGAGTCCTCCTGCCATGCAAGATTTGTTGGATGCATGCTTGCTTGATGCTTGCAGACTGCACATGCAGCACGTGTTCATGCTGCCTCCGCTGCCAAAAGCTGGGCACTGCTTGGGCGTACCTCGTCGACAGGTGCAGACAAACATTCGGCTTGGAAACTCAGTTACTGACATAAGCAACAAGGACATGAGAATCCTGCGCTCCGCTATCATGTTTGGCCTGCTTCTGGCAGCATCCAATGCTCGTCCCTCGGCCAGTGACTGACACGATATCAGACGGAGAAACAGGAGTCAAACGGCAGCCACTGCGGCAGAGAAGCAGTTGTAGGTGCGCTCCCCCTGATGCTTCCTTGTCACGAAGCGGTTCCCTAATCCAGAATTAGATGAAGGTTCGAAATACAACACGACTATGCCACCACTGTTTCTCTGCTGCTTACATCCTTGCAGAGGCAGTGACGTCTGCTCAGCAGAAATGTCACCGGCCGGATCAGCGGCCATGTTCCTTAGTCGACAATTGGCCTTACAGCCGGCGTGAGGTACAACCGTGTCTCCAATCTTCGCCTACTGCCTGAACGTTTTCAAAAGCAGTCGCGACTGCTCAGCCGCGACGTCCTCGGTCGGATCAGCGGCCAACTTCCTTAGTCAGCGCGGCGTGCAGCTTGTGGCATGACTGTGTCCCCGACGTGTGTCTACTGTCTGCATCTTTGCAAAAGCAGCGACGATGTGTTCGCAGTAATATCATCGGCTGGACACCCAGCCTTGCTCCTCGGTCAAAATTTGGACTTGCAGTCGGCGTGCGGTATAACCGCGTCTCCAATCTTCGCCTACTGCCTGCACGTTTTCAAAACCAGTCACGACTGCTCAGCCGCGACGTCCTCGGTTGGATCAGCGGCCGGCTTCCTTGGTCAGCGCGGCGTGCAGCTTGTGGCATGACCCTGTCCCTGACGTGTGTCTACTGTCTACATCTTTGCAAGAGCAGTGACGATGGGCTCGCAGTAACATCATCGGCTGGACACCCAGCCTTGCTCCTTGGTCAAGATTTGGATTTGCAGCCGGCATGTAGAACAACTGGGGTGCTAGTATTCACATATTGTCCGCATAATTGCGAAGATAGTGACGTCTGCTCATCGGCCAAGTCCTTGGCCAGATCAGTGGCCTGCTCCCTTAGTTAGCAAGTGGATCTGCAGCCGTCGTGCAGCACGGCGCACAGCCGCGTCTCCCGTCATCCTCTACTGACTGTATCTTTGCGGAGGCAGTGACGACTGCTCAGCTTCAACATCCTCCGCCGGGCCAGCGACCTCGTTCCTTGGCCAGGAATTCGAGCTTCTCCCAACATGCACCCCAACTACGTCTCCAAACTTTGCATATTGTCTGCATCTTATGTGCAAAGGCAGGGACGACTGGTCAACAGCAATGTCCTCGGCCGGACTTGCGGCCTTGGACCTGCAGACTGTTCGAGTGGGTCTGACAGTACGAAGACGTCACGCTTCCAAGTCTCAAGCCTGCTTGTAAAAACCGGGGTTGCACAGTCTGCACGGCAGTTCGTGTCGTTCTGCCTTTGCACGGGTGCTGACTTCACCAGAAGCATTGCCTTTCGTTACTCACATGTGCAAATGTGCCCAGAACACCGAACAGATCGTCCTTCCATCTTCCTACTGCACCGGTAGCTCCCAGTTAGCGATCCCCCCGATCACTGTACGTATCACTGTCACACCCAAGGTCCCAGCTTGGTTTTTCGCCACTTGCCGCAACCGTCCAACATCCCTGCAGCATGTCTTCATGTTTCCCGCATTGCGAGAACGCACGCTCTACCCGTTCTACGTGCCTGTGGTAACACCAGTGACAAGTCTCTCACGCTCGCTCTCCTGCTGTAAAGTCAAGCAGCACACGGCCGGCTTCTTGGCTGACGGCTGTCCTCGGTAGCAGAACTAAGTCTTTTCCTTGGCGGGCCGCATTTCTGCTGCTGTCCAAACTACCCCATCATCGGAGGATCAAGATATGCATGGCAGTCCTCCTGCATCGACGGCAGTTGGCGGCATTTTCGTCCGCACCCTGGTCGAGATCCGGATTACCATGTTTTCGATAAACATGCATTGCCACCGATTGACTTGTAGAGGCATGTCACAAGCACGAGCTTCCTACAGAAGGCCTGACGACACGCCAGCCTTGATCGATGAGGCCTCGTCGACCATGGCTTCACATGTTCTCGCAGGCGACTGTGCTCCTACTGATTAACTTGAAGGAAGAGGCGATAATCTTCCTCCGGTTCCACCGGAGTCCCGAGAAACCTGAGCTTGTCGTGTTCGGTTCAGTTTCGACCCGTGCTCTCACACGCAGCCCCGATGGCGATTGTTGGAGGCTCAAGAGACTCCAAGTCCTCATCCGCAAACCAAGGGAACTGGGAGAAGCGAGCCATGATCCTTACTCAGCACCCCTATCAATCCAATCCATCCTTCCCTTGCGCCACGTTCATTTTGTCTTGTGCTCAGCTACAGACTGCTGGGATTCGGAAGAATGCAGTTGATCGGATAGCACCTGGGTACGCAGAACTTGCCATTCGCGACATTTGCTCAGTTACGACATTCACGTGGACTACAACACCGATATCATGTACTGTGACATGTCGCTCTGACCTGCAGATAAGCCGCAACAAAGTTGCGGAAAGTCGAAGGCTCGCGGAGTTTCGAGCCATACATCACGGCAGAAGCTGACGCTTACGTTTCGCATGGCAGTCTAGCTGTCGTAGATCGGTGATGCAACGGGAGCATGTCGACTGTTTCTGCATCTCCTCTAGTCATATCGGCAGCACGCTGAGCCTCGGGCCTCTTCATTGCGGAAGGCGTCTAGACTTTCCCCTGCAGGTATGCTGTCGCGATCGGATGCGACACGCACAGCCGACCCCAATCCACTATGTTCTTCGTCAAAGAGCACGCCATCTTACAGGTCCCGTAGAGACAAACTGTTTTTTTTTAAAGCGCAGGGATCTGTGTAGGTCTCGTCTGCTCCGACCGTTACAAAGCGCTGCGGGGGTTTGCGGCTTGGTGTATTAACTACAGAAACCCAATGTGCTCTATCTCTGGCAACGAAAGAGACAGACTGTATGTTTATATATTAGACGTATGAGACCCACGATATTCTTAGTCCCCTCCTGGATCCAGCGTGACCGACCCTATTCGTCGGGTCGGATATGCTCGCTGCTGGGTTTTGTCGTTCTTCTCTAGAGAGCCTGTCTGACCCTGGCTGATTTGGGCTACATGTCGAGCCGTCCAAGCTCGGGATTTACGCAGGCAAATGGCGAAAGAACCTGACCTCCCTGCCCCATAAGCCCGCCGAATGTAAGCCATGTAATTTTTGAAGGGATTCCTTCAGGGTTCCTTCCTGTACATATGTACAGATGATACTACTCCTAAGGACCCCGTACCCTAGTTGCGGTCTCGGGCTATCGCCATGCAGTTGGTGTTTGCTATGCTTACATGCATGCGCTTCACTGCTACACGACAGCACCACCCGATCGGCCTGCCACTCCATCTCCGGGCCGGTTCACCTGCCACAAGGCTCTTGTGAGCTCTGGTCCACACTTGCAGAACGTGCTCCGTTCGCCAATCCAAGCAGACGCTCCTTTTATAGATGCCCTCGCATCTAGGACTTACGGGAGTACGGCGCCCAGGCACACACGCCGACGCTGGGTCGGTGCGACTTCGTCGCGTTTTGAAAACCCCGCCGTAGCTGCTCGCAGGCCTCGCAGTGTCGCGGGTCTTCCTTAGGAAACCCCGGATACAGCTGGCCGCTCGCATCAGGCTTACCCTTATGATTAGGAGCGGGCTCGCCAGGAGGGATGAAAGGTCTGCGTTCGCGGACTTTTCCTCCCTTCGGCTTGCCCTCTGCACTTTCTGTCTTAGCCGCCTTCGGCGGGCCAGAAGCTCGTCTCCCAGTACCGGGGTTGGGGGTAGGTGGGGGTGGGCTGGATTTGGGGGGCGGTGCCTTGGCCACCTCCTTCCCACCTCCTCGCGACTCACCCGAGACCTTCGCCTTGCTGCTTCCGTCCGGTGCCTTGTCTTCCTTCTCGTCCTCACTTGAGCTTCCAGGCAGCACAGGAGAACCAGACGAGAAAGAAGACGACCGACTTTCCTCCATCTCGTCTAACTCCTGCTCCTTCTTCTTTATGGAGACCCGGAGACTCCGCAGTTTTTTATGATCTTCACGGATGGCACCTTTCTTCTGCAGATACTTAGCCTTCAGGACCCCCAGGCCAAGGCGAACCGATGAGCCAGTCGAAGGCATTGCGAGCAAGGAAATTTCGGATGGCAGGCAAGAGCTCAGGTTCTCGAGCCGACCCAAATTGCGTTGTTCCGTCGCTCCGCTACCAATGACATCGAGCACGAATGCAGCAGCACGACTAACAACTCATGCATGCAAGCGTCCTCGCCTTCGCGATTGCGACGAAAACGATCGCAGAGTCGGCGGCGTATCCTGACGGCAGTGCCGGACATGTGTTTCGAAGCGCTTGTTCGGAGAATCTTTGGTTCATAACTCAGTGTGCAGCATCGCATGAGTGTTGTAGCATGTTGCATATAACAAGTCGCGACAAGGCTGTTACAGATAACAAAGCCCCCGTCAGTGCTATACAATATTATGCTGAAGGGTGAGATGCAGATGATGAAGATGATGAAGATGATGAAGATGATGAAGATGAAAAAGATGATGAAGATGAAAAAGATGATGAAGATGAAAAAGATGATGAAGATGAAGAAGATGATGAAGATGAAGAAGATGATGAAGATGAAGAAGATGATGAAGATGATGAAGATGAAGAAGATGATGGAGATGAAGAAGATGATGAAGATGAAGAAGATGAAGAAGATGATGAAGATGATGAAGATGATGAAGATGATGAAGATGATAAAGATGATTTAAATAATTTAGATCCTGAAGGGGAGGGGTCCCCGGGGGTCCAGGGCCCCGGGAATTAAATAATTTAAATAATTTAAATCCGGAGCCCTTCCCCATGATTTAAATTATTTAAATTATTTAAATCCTGGGGCCCGGGGCCCCCGGGAACCCCCCCGGCCAGGATTTAAATTATTTAAATTATTTAAATTAATTTAAATTATTTAAATTATTTAAATGGGGCCGGGAATTAAATAATTTAAATAATTTAAATAATTTAAATAATTTAAATCCTGAAGGGGAGGGGTCCCCGGGGGTCCAGGGCCCCCCCGGCCAGGATTTAAATTATTTAAATTATTTAAATTATTTAAATTATTTAAATGGGGCCGGGAATTAAATAATTTAAATAATTTAAATAATTTAAATAATTTAAATAATTTAAATCCTGAAGGGGAGGGGTCCCCGGGGGTCCAGGGCCCCGGGAATTAAATAATTTAAATAATTTAAATCCGGAGCCCTTCCCCAGGATTTAAATTATTTAAATTATTTAAATCCTGGGGCCCGGGGCCCCCGGGAACCCCCCCGGCCAGGATTTAAATTATTTAAATTATTTAAATTATTTAAATGGGGCCGGGAATTAAATAATTTAAATAATTTAAATAATTTAAATCCTGAAGGGGAGGGGTCCCCGGGGGTCCAGGGCCCCGGGAATTAAATAATTTAAATAATTTAAATCCGGAGCCCTTCCCCAGGATTTAAATTATTTAAATTATTTAAATCCTGGGGCCCGGGGCCCCCGGGAACCCCCCCGGCCAGGATTTAAATTATTTAAATTATTTAAATTATTTAAATTATTTAAATTATTTAAATGGGGCCGGGAATTAAATAATTTAAATAATTTAAATAATTTAAATAATTTAAATAATTTAAATCCTGAAGGGGAGGGGTCCCCGGGGGTCCAGGGCCCCGGGAATTAAATAATTTAAATAATTTAAATCCGGAGCCCTTCCCCAGGATTTAAATTATTTAAATTATTTAAATCCTGGGGCCCGGGGCCCCCGGGCACCCCCCCGGCCAGGATTTAAATTATTTAAATTATTTAATTCCCGGCCCTGTCCCCGCCCGGGACCCCCAACCGGGTTTATTTGGAAGCTGGCTCTTGTTTATATATAAGGGATTTAGGTCACTGTTTCCCTATCTAGAGTGCAAGCACCAGCTTCCAAATAAACCCGGTTTAAGCCGCACCAGGGGGGGGGGGGGGGGCTCACCATAATATGTTTTCTAATATATCTGTATATGTACAATATATATATATATATACATATATATATATATATATACATATATATATATATACATATATGTATACGTTTGTATGTATGCATATATATATATAATATACATGCATACATACATACATACATACATACATACATATGCATATACATATGCTGTACATACACACAGAGACGAAAGATTCAGATAGATGTAGATAGATGTAAACAGATATAGAGTAGAAGCCAGAAAGTTGGAACATCATTAGCCTCATGCCCTTAAAGCAAAGTATAGGGAATCCTAGCACAGATCCTCCTAAATCCATGTTCCAACTTTCTGGGGTTCGCTATAGACAGACAGATAGATAGACAGCTAGAAGACGAGGTCCGGGGCTGAGACTCCGAAACTTTCCCAATCCTACTGTTGATGGACAAAATCCTGCATGACCCTGAGGACTCTAAACGATGGAAACTATGGTATATTCCTTATAAAGAGTAATGCAGGATTTTGTCCATCAACAGTATCTGTGCTGGGACTTCGGGAATCCCAGGTGTACTGAGGGTTCAGGATTTAGGGTTTGGGGTTTAGGTTTTGGGGTTTAGGTTTTAGGGTTTAGGTTTAGGGTTCAAGGTTTACGGTTCGGGGTTTAGGATTTGGGGTTTAGGGTTTAGGGTTCGGGGGTTAGTGTTTAGGGTTTGGGGTTCAGGATAAGGGTTTAGGGTTTAGGGTTCGGGGGTTAGTGTTTAGGGTTTGGGGTTCAGGATTTGGGGTTTAGGGTTTAGGGTTCAGATTCGGGGTTCAGGATTTCGGGTTTAGGGTTTATGGTTTAGGGTTTATGGTTTGGGGCTTAGGGTTCAGGGTTTGGTGTTTAGGGTTCGGGGTTCAGGGTTTGGGGTTTAGGGTTAAGGGTTTTAGGGTTTAGAGTTCAGGGTTTAGGGCTCAGGGTTTGGTGTTTAGGGTTCGGGGTTTAGTGTTTAGGGACTCCTTCAAGACTACGACGACTGTACTTAACAGAGCAAACAAGAGGGGCAGTCCAGATAGAGTCCGCTTGAGCATGGTCTACAACAAGGATTATTTCTAGTTGCAGTTTCTGGCTATTTTACTTTAGCGCAGGGTTGGCGCTTGCAGCTGCAATGATGATGTGCCGGGGCGCTCTTCAGTTGTGCGGCGGCTAAAAGGAACTGCTGTCGATATCGATGGTGCGGGCGATTTCATCTGTCTCGCAAGCCTCTGTGCGTTCTTAGCTAGGCTTAGGGCTTTCATGCTGCAAAGGCAGTAGGTAGGTGAGTTGGGCGGTTGTTTTTTCTCGGGCTGCTGCTTGGGCTGCTGGGATCTCAAGCTTAAGCTCTTTGAGGACAGTGTGATCGTGGGTAGAATTAGGGCAGTACCCATGTACCCCAGGTCCATCAGGTTTGGGTACTGATTAAGAGCTGTCTCGTCTTGACAAGCCTTCAAGCCCGAAAGCCCATGAACCCCTAAGCCTAAACTCTGAAATCCTACACCCTAAACCCTCAACTCTAAACCCCAACCCTAAACTCTGAAATCCTACACCCTAAACCCTAAACCCGAACCCTAAACTCGCACCCTTGGACCCTAAACCCTAAAAGCTCTAAGCCCCAACCCGAAACCCTAAACTTCAACCCTAAACCCTGAAGCCCTAAGGCCCTCAACCCAGAGCCTACCCCCTAAAATCCTGTCACAAAACAGAAAGCCTCAAACCCCAAACCCCCCTACCCTCAACCTCTGAAGACCGCACTTCAACTGCCAAACCTCGACTGACAGGTAATATAGGGGCCTTAAAGTTTAAAAGGGCTTTGGGCTCCTTTGTAGTATAGCTATATGGAGAACCATAAGGAATAGTATTGGTAGTTATTTAAGCTCCTATGTTATCCAAAGCGTTGAAAGATGCTCCAGACGCTGAGGCAGGGACCGGGGGAGGTGTTCGGGGCTTTTGGGTTCAAAGGGGAAAAGGAGGGTAAGGGTCCCTCCTTTTACCCTTGGATGGGTTCAAAGTACAGGATTTAGGGCTCCATGTTTGCAGGGCTCCGGGGTCTAGAAAGCTCAGGGTTTTTGATTTAAATTTAGGGCTTAGGGTTTAGGGTTTAAGACGGCTTCTGCCACGTCTGTGGGGCGGGGATCTCAGGATCCTTGAGTTGAGGATTTACGGCTTGGGGTGGTTGGCTCCTGAACCCTAAGCTCTAACTCCAACCCTAAACCCAACCCTTCACCTTAAATCCTAAGCCCAACATTAAACCTTGAACTCAACCATAAACCCTCGGCGTTTAGGCTTAGGGCCAGTGGTTTGGGAGGGTCGTAGGCTCTGAGTTATTGCTATAGACGCTCTTGTTATCACATGAAGCGCCAAGGCTTCGTCTTGCAGGTGTCGCAGTAACACTTCCCAGGCAGCAAACCAGAAAGGAAGCAGCAACCACTACGGATGACCTACTCTGCACAAATCCTCCGTAAACCCCAACGCCTAAACCCTTAGAACCTTGGATTTCGGGTCATGGCCTGTAGATTCTCGCAGGCCCGCGGAGGACGAAGATTCCACCAAGCTAGGTATCTTGAACCACAGCTGCCATGAAGCTCTGACATGACCCTGCTGTGCTCTCAACATGGGTATAGGGCTTAGGGCTTCAGGGTTCAGGGTCTTGTTAAAGGTTGAGGGCTTAGCTTAGGGTGCAGGTTCTTGGGATTGTACAACCGGGATCCCCAAACTTACGGGCCCAAGGTTTAGAGTTTAAAGTTTTGGGTATTGCCTGTTCTGAAAATACAGTTGTCGGATGCCGAATTTAGTAATTAGTGGAAGTTAAACATAACGATGGACCTCTGCGTTTTTCAACAACATCATCATCAGCAGCAGCATCATCGCGTTAGCAACATTCGGGCAGTACCAAGAACGGCCGTGGCTGTACCTGTCCGTAGTGACAACAACTTGCGTGTCCGTGCTGTCCTGTTAAAGCTACCGGCAGCACGTTTCTACCTTTGGATACACTTGAGAAATAGCAAGTTTCGCCAACCTGTTCAATATTCGTCTGTCGAGTTTTACTGGTTGCATTGGCATTTCAGATTGCATCACTGGCAATTTTGAGACTGGAGAGGGGTTTGACACTCAGACCAGCAATGGTGTGCAGAAAAATGGTAAGGACGACGACGACGACGAAGACGGCGACGCTGATCACAACAGCAACAACTTCATAGTCGTAGGGGTAGTGGCAGTGGCGGTGCCAGTGGCAGTGACGGTAGTAGCAGTAGTCGTCGTCGTCGTCGCCGCGCCGAAGTAGTCGAGCAGTCGAGCAGTCGAGGAGGAGCGGAGGAGGAGGAGGAGGAGGAGGAGGAGGAGGAGGAGGAGGAGGAGCAGTAGCAGTAAGGCCAAGAAGAAGAAACAACATCAGTTGTTGTTAGTGGTTACAGATTAGAAACATTTACGAGCCCAAAAAACTACCAGAACAAAACGCTCCGATACATTATGTTATGTAATACATGCTATATCTTACTAAATGGTCTTCGGAGACTTCGCGGGCTTCAGAGCCAGGCAAGAATCTACACTAAACCCTAAACCTTGAACCCTAAACCTAAAACCCTTGAACCCTAAACCTGGAACCCTAAATCTGAAGCCCTGAACCCCAAAGCTCAAACCCCCTTTGCAGATCCTTATAGGGTTCCTTACAAGGGATCTATAAGGGATCTATAGGGTTTCTATAAGAGTGTTTACTTGGATGAGAAGGAAACTGCCATAAGCACACAGAAGAGCCCCAAACCCTGCGCTGGAAGCCCGCTTCTCGTTCTTCTGAGCTCTACCTAAAGCCGAAAAATAGGGATCTTTTCGGGTTCCTTTAAAGGGTTGCTATAAGGGTACTATAAGGGTCCCTTTAAAGCGCTCTATAAGGGTTTAGAGTTTCCGAAAATTAGGCCATGTTTTCGGAAACTCCCAATTAAACTTTAGTTAAGCCGCATTGCAACATCTAGTCTAGGCCCACACTGACATCCCCGAACTTCAGAAAGCCCTCGTCACTGGGTCTTGGCACTGAGCTTGTGCTCGCGCTCGAGAATCCTGACGCAGTCTACCAGTCGACCCTCAACGCTGAGACATGGGTGGTTGTCAAAATTAGGGTCCCTTTTGGGGTCCTTATTATAATACGGCACCTAATTATTAGGGTACCCAAATGGGGACCCTAATTTTGACAACCACCCACATGAAGCCTGCAAGGCTTGTAACTTTGTGGCTTGGGGTGTAAGGCTCAGGATTCACCACTTCCCAGAACTACGATCCCCCTAATTTGGGGCCCTATACTACTAAGGGTACTTTACAGGAACCCCCATTAAGGCATCTACTTTTTGGATCCTCCCGGGGGTCTGGGTTTGGGTGATGTGATCTCAGGGCCAAGGGAGTATTTGGGATTTGGGCCTGTAGGCTCGGGAAGCTTGAGGACTGAAGGTATCTGGGGCCGGACTGGACTGTGTAGGGGCCTTAGTAAGTAGAATGTATGCTAGTATGTGAAGGTAGGGATTATACACAGCCATGGCTGCTAGAAGGTGCCTTAGTAAGAATATATGCTAGTATATGATGGTAGGGACTATGCACTGCCACTGCTGTTCGAATGCGTCTACGGAGTATTCAGACCTCTTGGTGAACTGTGTACATTTAGGACTCAAGCGCGTCGTTGCTCAAAATCTGAGGAAATCCAAGTATGTTTAGGTTTAGGGTTGAGGGTGTACGGTGGGGCCTGAAATTGTAGAATAGCGTTTCGCGGGCTCTATGCTAAGATTACCGTACTTGTCGGGTATCATGGGGAGCTACAAGTAAACCTCTTTGGTTATATAGGGATTATATAGGGACCATACGACCCGAAAAAGGCTCAAGGTTACCTACTCTACTACTTAAACCCTAAACCCTAAACGGATTAATTACTTTATCAAAGAATTTTCAGGGATAGGGCTTCGAGCTAGGACTTAGGATTTGGGGTTGAGGGTTTTGGGGTTTAGAGTTTAGGGTTGAGGGTTTATAGGGGCCCATACTTGCGGAAACTCCTTTGGATTTAATATAAGGGCCTTAGTACTTGCAATAGGGGCTTTGGATGGTGCTATAGGTTGTGTAGAACTACAATGACCGTAAGGCTTACTGTACTATAAGGTTATACTGCTAGCAGTTGCTCGAACCCTAAGAAACAATATAGGTCATTAATCAAGCGTCCATATTCGGCGCTCGAAACCCTGAATGCCTGAACCCTAAACCCTGAACCCTAAATCCCTAATCCACTTGAAAAGAACCCCTATAGATCCCTTTGAATTGCTGGAGACGAGGGGCGTGAGGACGTCGAAGAGTAGGCGGCCGTCGATGTTGATCTCCTTCGTCTCGTGCTTTCCTGGACCAGGTCTGTAGGAAGTTCAGACATACGGTTCATGATATTACCCTAAACTATTAATGACCCTAGACTCTGGGGATTACGGTATCTTCCTTTTTCTGGTTAATGCAGGATTTATATCATCAACCGTACGTTTTACGGATGAAGCTTGAGTTTGAAGATTTCCGATAACGCTTTCTCGCCACCTTATTCGGAGGAGCCAATCGCGAGTCTTTCGCGGACACATTGCTTTGCATCTTATTGCCGGCTTATGTGAATCCGAAGACAAGGTCCAGGACCTTTAGTGCAGCGCTCATTCATATGTCTAGCATACATACATGTACACGTGTATGCATAGGAAGCCACCCATCCTTATCGCCACCGTCGTCGTCATAAGCATCATCGTCGCCATAGCCATCATCGTCGTTATGACTATCACTATACTATAATCCCATGAAAATCAACATGACCAGCATCACTATCGTGTCTTCCAAGTTATCATCAGGAGCATCATCAGTATCACTACCACAGGAAACCCTAAACCCTAAACCCTGTTCATTATCCTTGGCCTCTTCCACTCACCGGTGGTGCTTGCAATACCAGCTATACCACGGATTGTCACAACATCGACCCGATCATCCTGGGCAATTGCTCACTAGCATGATTCCAAGTACCCTTGTTGTAAGTCCTACTATCTTTCAGTTTTTGTTAAACTTGTCATTGTCGGTCTTGCCATTCTGGTCTCAAACATGGTTAATTCCTACGGTTGTGACTACAATAACTCTGATCTTCTTATGACTTTTGGTATTGCTGGCTCAGGCTCCCATTTGTGGCGTTTCGAAAGTCGAGTTCCGCAGGCGCGAGGAGACTCCACGGAGCCTCCCCAAGCAGTAGCCGATGGCTTGGGAACCTGTCACTGAAGCTTTAGCTTTCAGTTCAGGCCTTAGGGTGCAGACTTTCGGGTTTAAGGGCTAGGTCTTCGGGTTTTGAATGTAGGGCTTTGGAGTTTACCAGGGTTTTGTAGGGTTTCTATCAAGGTTCTGTGCTCTCAGGGTTCCACATAAGGGTTCTTTCAAGGCTTTACAAGGGTTCTAGTGAGAGTTCTGCTAAGGCTTGTTTCAAGGTTTCTGCAAGGGTTGTATAGAGGCGTGAAAACTGACTTCCTGGGGTTGAATGCGCCCAAGTAGGATACACGAAAAAAGGGCTTTCTGGCGGGTTGTTGAAGTTTTGTAGTTTTTGATATTTCTATTGGTACTGTGGGGTTTACAGACTGAGATTGTGGGTTTCATTACCCAGAGAGCCCAATACCCCCTTAATTAAGGAATATAGCTTGAATCATGATATGAGGCCATATAAAATTTAAGCCATATTCCTGAATTAAGGGGTATTGGGCTCTCTGGGTAAGGCTCAACAATGAGGGTCTGCAAGGGCTTCAGTTCGGGCCGGGCGTTGTAGGTCTTGGCAGGATCTTTGGAATTGCTTGCTAACCTCTCACTGGGGCTGTGAGCTTTATTAAGGCTTTACGAAGGATCTATCAGAATTTCATAAGGTTGAATAAACCTTCTACAAGGTTCAGGGAAAGGCTTCTGAGATTGTGGTATACTTGAAGGATCATGGGGCTTACTAACTGGGGTTATAATTAGGGTAAATCTACTTACAACTACTTATAACCCCGATTACGGTACTTATAACCTTACTTACGAAGTCCCATGATCCTCCCAGTAGACCCTAAACCCTAAACCCTATAGATCCCTTTAAGGAACCCTATAGATCCCTTTAAAGAGCCCTTTTAAGGAACCCGGTTCCGGGCTGCAGGGGCTTACAGATCTTGTTGAAGGCTCAGGGCTTTTGCGTTCATCTGTGAAGATCTGCGTTTAGGGCTTAAGGGGTTTAGGGTTTAGGGCTTAGGGGGTTTAGGGTTTAGGGTTTAGGGTTTAGGGCTTAAGGGGTTTAGGGTTTAGGGGGTTTAGGGTTTAGGGTTTAGGGCTTAGGGGGTTTAGGGTTTAGGGCTTAGGGGGTTTAGGGTTTAGGGTTTGGGGCTTAGGGGGTTTAGGGTTTAGGGCTTAGGGGGTTTAGGGTTTAGGGTTTAGGGCTTAAGGGGGCAGGCTCTGGGGTCAGTTCTGGATTGATGGTTCATGGTTTCAGATTTCAACTTTAGGGCTTTGTGTTGAACGCAGCGGAAGCTCTTCCAAAGATGATGGGAGAGAGACTGCGAACACTGACGGCGATTTAAGGTTTGCGGGTCAAGTTACAGGGTGCAAGGCTGTGTAAGATTTTGTCTGCGAAACCCTCCAACCCAAAATTCCAAACCGAAACCCTAAACTTTAAAGCCCTAAATCCCCAGAACCTTGTTGAACCCCTATACCCTGGGCCCCTGCTGCCTGCTGCCCGAATCTTCAACACCCCAGCACGCGAGATCGCCGATGCAAGATGGCCGTTCAGGAGGTCGTAGCCAAGGAGGATATCCTTGTAGGGCTTAGGTGGAAGCTTCGGGATGTACGGTTCAGGGCCTAGGGCTAAAGCCGGCACGCTCTGGGTCTGCAAAGCCGGGACCCTCCAATTCCAAAGTCTGCCTCTTGCCCATGGGTTTAGGGTTTAGGGTTTTCTCGTGCCACAAGCCTCTGCTGGGGTTCAAACCTCCTGACAGAAAACAGAGTGAGAAACTTCAACATGCGCCGTAGTTCTGCTGACTCATTGGACGACACGGCTCAATAACCCTGAACCCCAGACTCTAAGCCCTAAACCCTGAACCCCAGACTCTATAACCCTGAACCCGGAACCCCTGAACCCTAAACCCCAAAACCCTACACTCCTAAACCCTAAACCCCTAACCCCTAAACCCTAAACCCCTAAACCCTAAACCCTTCTCCAACCCAGAACCCTTAAGACGTCAAACCTTGCCGCCCTGGAGGCCCCCTTGTGCACAAGAGGCGCTGGGTCGGCTTCGACGATGAAATCCCGCAGCTTCTCCAACAAGACTGCCTGCGGAGGCTTAGGGTTTAGGGTTTAGGGTTTAAGGTTTAAGGGTTTAGGGTTTTAGGTTTTAGGGTTTAGGGTTTAGGGATTTAGGGTTTAAGGTTTAGGGTTTAGGGTTTAAGGGTTTAAGGGTTTAGGGTTGAAGGTTTAGGGTTTGCTCCAGCAAGACTGCCTGCGGAGGCTTTATGGGGGTTTCCGAAAATTAGGGGATACCTTATCTTGGGGCTCCTTGTAATAAGGATCCTACTATTTAGGGTACTACATTAGGGTCCCCTATGTTCGGAAACTCCCTTATGTGTTTCAGAGCTTTAGAAGGCTGTTCCAGGGTTTTAGAAAGGTGCTATGAGGTTTTGCCACGGTTGTATCAAGTTAAGCATTCCGCCGAGGTTCTACATAATATATTTAGACTTCTTTTCGAGTTGCCGCCTGGCTGACGGGCAGTGCACTAGGATACCCAGTAACCTAAGAACATAAAGGCCTCTCTTTTTGGTATTGGGTAACTTTATAAGGAACCTAGGACTACAAAAAAGGGAATAAGGGTACTACTGGGCATCCTAGCCCCTAACTTTCGGAAACCCTAAACCCTTTATAGAACCCTTATAGATCCCTTTAAGGAACCCTTATAGATCCCTTTAAAGGTACCCCTAATAAGGGTACTACTGGGCATCCTAGTGCAGAAGGCTTGTCCATGCTTGACCCACCAGCCCTGCCATGCATTGATACAGCTTCCAGACCGAAGAGTATTCATACAAGGTGCCCTTTTTGGTTTAAAGGGGCTTATAAGGGAACCTGAACCCCCCCCCCCCCCCCGAAAAAAAAAGGGAATGAGGGCCTGCTCTAGGTCCTAGGCTGGTTCCCAGAGTTCCACCTCCGGCATCGGCACAGCCACAACTCCAAACCCATCGACACCAACCGCTTCAGCACCCAAGGTGGACCCTGCGCCACTGAAATCCTCGAACCCTGCTGGCCGCAACAAAAACATCTAACGTCATCCAAGAACATAGGGGCCCATTATTGTGTAATTATAATAAGGAACCCCCACAATAGTATAGGTAATTTAGTAAGGCCCCCATACTAAATCCGTATAATAGCCCTTATAGTAATCCTTATGGGCCCCTTTAAGAGGAACCCTTTAAAGGCACCCCCACAAAATAGTATAGGTAATTATTACGGCCCCACAGGTTACTGATAGAACACTGCCGACCTCAGACGGTACCAGCTGGGACGGGGGAGGCCCAGGCGCCGGGCCTGCAAGACCGAGGGTTTAGGGTTTAGGGGCTTAGGGGTTTAGGGCTTTAGGGATTTAGGGTTTAGGGTTTAGGGGTTTAGGGTTTAGGGCTTTGCTGATTTCTTGGTGTTCGGGATTTCAGCTCGAGGTTAATGTAGGCTTCAGGATTCAGGGGCTGGAAGATACGGCTGATGATATAAATCCTGTATTACCTTAAGGACCCTAAACTATGGGGATTATGGTATATTCCTCGTTATGGGTAATGCAGTATTTAGATGATTAACCGTAGGGATCGTGAGTCTTGACGAGAACTGCCCACACACCGAGTTGGTGGTGCCTCAGAAAACCACCGGCGAGAAAGCCTGATGCCCGGTTACTTGGAGGTTCATGGGTAGTTATAAGGGTTCCTTTAAGGGTCCCTTTAAAGGGATCTATAGGGATTCTACAACGCTGTAGGGTTTAGGGTCTACTTGGAGGTTCATGGGTAATTATAAGTGGGTTATACGCAGGAAAGCTATGGTAGTTATAACCTATATTACGGGACTTACAACCCCACTTACAACTACCCATGAACCTCCAAGTACTTCCCAGCAATCACTGCCCATCTTCATCAACAGAGTTCCACCCTACGGAGCAAAACTGGCTGGCACCCCTTGGAAACGCAAAAATAAATTCTACAGCGCTACCCCCTCAAGCACCGAACCCTGAGTGTTGCAGCAGCGTCAGAGGTGTTGTACGATTAGGTTGGTAGTGCAGGTGCAGCAGCAGCAGAAGTACATGGTTTCTGAATTAAGGGTTCTGAGCTCCGCATTCACAGCAGAAAGCAAACCAAAAGGAGCTGGGCGCCGAAGCACCGAAACAGCGCCTTCTTTGTCGGAGACAGCCCAGGCGACGTTGAACTCATCGTCCTGAGACTGGAGTCTCATATGCTTGGAGGATCGATATGGGAGCTTCCGAAAATTAGGGGATACCTTATCTTGGGTCATTATAGTAAGGATCCTACTA
The DNA here is from genome assembly GCA_905221615.1 of Symbiodinium sp. CCMP2592. Lineage (NCBI taxonomy): Eukaryota > Dinophyceae > Suessiales > Symbiodiniaceae > Symbiodinium > Symbiodinium sp. CCMP2592. The sequence continues at coordinate 24,939 of CAJNDT010000449.1, forward strand.
TTTAGGGTACTACATTAGGGTCCCCTATTTTCGGAAACTCCCACATGGCATTTCGCACTTGAGGGCTCCCGGTCGATCTCTGGAGGTCTACAGTAGAAGCCTAAAAGTTGGAAACCCCATAGCCTCAATCCTTAAGAGTAATGTATAGGGAATCCCAGCACTATTTGGCCTTAATCCAGTTTCCAACTTTATGGGGTTTACTGTATTCATGTTGGGCTCGGGGTTCGAAGTGGTTGCTTTCCATCCACTGGTCATCCACGAGTTCAGAGGGGTGCGGGAGGGTTTAAGGATACAAGAAGCCCTGATGTTTATCTCAGGACATGAACCCCACGGCCCTGCACCCAAACCCGGCATCTTTGTCAACTGACATCATGGTTATGCCAACGATAGAAATACTATCTATCCCGCGTGTCCCAGCTCATATCTTCATTACTTCACTGTTAACTTTTCTCAGCATACCAGCTGTACACCGGTACGACTAGCACCAGACCAGCACCAGCACCTGCACCAGTAGCACTGTGAGTACTGCTACTTACTACTCCTCCTCCTCCTCCCAGCCCTACTTCTACTCCTACGTCATACCCCTACTACTGCTCGGACTTCTATAATATCGACGACGACTACTACGATCACCATTAATGCTACTGTTACTGTAGAAACCTCTACCACTTCCACTACCACTACCACCAACACCGCTAAAACCACCGTCACCACCACCATCGCCAGTATCACCACGACTACTAGCACCACTACTACTCCTCCTACAATGTTACAGCAGCAGCAGCAGCAGCAGCAGCAGCAGCAGCAGCGCAACAACAACAACAACACCAAGACCACCACCACCAACAACAACAACAACAACAACAACAACAACAACAACAACAACAACAACAGGTATAAACAACAACCACAACACCTAAGTACTCCAACTCGAAACACTTGACAATTAGAACAGGCGCTTGGGATATATTGCGTGACAAACAAACGGGAGTGCTGTTTCAATCCTCTCAAACCTCTACATCGTTGTACTCGCTCTCAGGCAGAGTGCAACGAAACAACCACAGCAATAGTTTGCAATAGTCGTGAGACTGCTTCGAACTTAGCTCTTACACCTGAGCCCAAGAGCCCAAGGTTGACTTCAAGGGTTAGGCTTTAGCCGGGGTTTAGGGTTTAGGGTTGATCTAGCTTTTGCGACGGCCGACAAGGGCCCGGAGTCCGCTCCCTAGTGTTTACGGTCTGGTCCTTTGCTGCTGGCTCCGTATCTTCTTGGATCATCCCTTTTAAAAAGAAGGTTGTCAGCAGGGTTCGATAGCTGCTGCAAGCATTGCTCTGCAGATACCTATCCGCAAGACACGTTACACATGCCTCTGAAACAAAGAGTCCACCAGCAAGGACGACGCTCTGACTGCAAAACTGCTCCCCTGGAATTAGAACTGCAGCACCAAACCTTACCATCTCCCAAGTCATGCCAATCTTCCTACGAGTTCTAAACATGATGCTGATCATAACCATACTTAAAGGGTCATGAGACTTAGTAACTAGGGTTATAATTAGGGTAACTCTACTTATAACTACTTATAACCCCAATTAAGGTACTTATAACCTTACTTACTAAGTCCCATGATCCTCCAAGTAGACCCTAAACCCCAATTCCTGTAGATCCCTTTAAGGAACCCTATAGATCCCTTTTAAGGAGCCCTTGAAGGAACCCTTAGTAGCTACGGTAAGACTGACTTAAAGGCCGATAAACTTCCCGGCCATGCAGCCTGTCCCTGAGTACGCAAGACGGCACCGGCGGCACAGATGCTGCCTTCGCACACTTGGAGGATCATGGGACTTAGTAAGGGCTCCTTAAACGGGCTCCTTAAAGGGATCTATAGGGTTCCTTAAAGGGATCTGCAGGGTTTAGGGTTTGGGTCTACTTGGAGGATCATGGGACTTAGTAAGTAAGGTTATAAGTACCTTAATTGGAGTTATAAGTAGTTATAAGTAGAGTTACCCTAATTATAACCCTAGCTACTAAGTCCCATGACCCTTTAAGCACTGTGTCGAATTCGGTGCATCCGGGCCCCGGACTTTTGTGGATAAGTGGTAGGGCTTGTGCTTGGGGATTCTGTTGAATTCTCCCTGCCCTGAACCCCAATGCTGAGCCAGAAACTTGAGAAACAAGCCCCGACGTCTCCCACATGAAATTCGAAGATGTTGGAGGGCGACAGGGTCAGATGACATCGTGAACGAAGTTTGGATGCGACAACCCCAAACCCTAAAACCTAAACCCTCAACCCTGAACCCTAAACCCTGAACCCTAAACCCAAGGGCTGCAAGGAATGGATTTCGACAGTGTGTCGCTAGCACAGTACGACTTGGAGTCGAAAGGCTCTCAACTCATTCAGTAACCCCTCTATGCAGATATTTCTTGGAGGTTCATGGGTAGTTATAAGGGTTCCTTTAAGGGTCCCTTTAAAGGGTTCTATAGGGAGTCTACAAGGTTTTAGGGTTTAGGGTCTACTTGGAGGTGCGAGTCTAGACCCAAGACTAACCTAGGAACAAAACGGCTGAACCCTAAAACAAGGGAATAAGGGCCTACTCTAGGTCCTAGATCCGAAGCCCTTAGTTCATCTTCAGCCACGAACTCCGCAAACAAAAGGACGAGAAGCCCTTAAGCTCAAGACCTTTCATCCAAGTCCAAACAAAAAACTTTCAGCCATTTCAGCCACACCATCCATATTACCTGAAGACTTAGCCCGATGTGCGTGTCGCAAAGACCCCTGCAATGCCATACAACCGAATCGTAGCCAACCCTGAACCTCAACCCTAAACCCCGGAACCCCAAAGCCAAGACCCAAAACCCTAAACCCTAAACCCTACCAAAACTACCAACCCTAAACTCTAAACCCCACACCCCAAAACGGCATCCAGTGCAGCGACCTTCCGACCCAGCGCAGCGCAGGTGGAGTGAGAGCCTTCCCGGCGTTCCCAGAGAGCCCAATACCCCTTAATTGGGGAATGTGGCTTTAATTTTATAGGGCTTCATATTATGAGTTAAGCTATATTCCTTAATTAAGGGGTATTGGGCTCTCTGGGTTGGGCGGGCTTACTAAGGGCTTTCGGGTTCTCCAAGGGCCCTCTTTGCGTCTTTCAGCTTTGTTACAGCGTTTTGGGCCTTGCCCTTAACCGTAAACCCTAAACCCATACGTTTAGGCTCCGGGTGTTTGGGGGGGTGGGGTTTGGGGTGGTTTTGCGGCTCAGGCTTTCGACCTTCGGTTTCAGCAACTAGCACTTTAGGGTTTAGGGAGCACGGTTTACTGTCTGGTTCTTCGTACGGAATGGGGGACAGTAATCCCTATATAATCAATCCCCATAACCCATTCTCCCATTCCGCACTAAGAACCAGACCAAACCCCTAAACCCGAAACTCCTTCTAAAAACCTTTATAGATCCCGTTAAGGAACCCATCTAGATCCCTCTAAAGGAACCCTTATAGATCCCTTTAAAAGGACTTGAAGGACGGCTCCGACTTTTCTGGGTGTCTGTCCGTTTACAGGGGATCCCAGACCCCCCAAGCTCTGAAACCTCGGCCTAAACGCAAGATCATCCTGCACTTGCCCCTAAACCCTAAACCCTAAACCCGAATTCGTCTTTTCCCAGCCAAGGGTACCACTCGCTTCGGAGAAAGTGGGGCTGCGCGGGGTTGAATGGGTACTTAAAGGATCATGGGACTTAGCAACTAGGGTTACAATTAGGGTAACTCTACTCTTATAACCCCAATTAAGGTACTTATAACCTTACTTACTAAGTCCCATGATCCTCCAAGTAGACCCTACACCCTAGACCCTGTAGATCCCTTTAAGGACCCCTATAGATCCCTTTAAGGAGCCCTTTTAAGGAACCCTTACTAAGTCCCTAAACCCTGAGGAGAGCTAACCAACCGCTCCTCGCAGGCACGTCAAACCCCAAAAAATGTGCACGACACTCTTTGCGGAATCAGCGGGCTTGGGGGGTTTAGGGTTTAGGGTTTTGGGTTTAGGGTTTAGCAAAACCCTTGTAAGATCCTGTAGAACGAGTTGGAAAGCCCTATTTCGAAAAGAACAACTCAGCAATATGACCCCATGAAAACCAAAACCCTATAGATCTATGGCCTTATGAAACCCTAAACCCCAAACACCTAAACCCCTGAACCCGACACCCTAAACCATGTAAACGCCGAGCAGCATCCTTAGTGGAGCGAGCTGGAGCCATTCTGCCTCCGCGGCATGCGCGACCTCAGAGATAGGGGGCTTTGGGAGCTAATCTAAACCCTAGAATCTAAACACTAAACCCTCACGGAGATCTTAAGAAACAAGGGGTTTAGGGTTTCGGGTTTAAGGTTTCGGAAACCTGTTTCCTACTACTCAGGTTTAACACAGCGTGAAGGGTACTTGGAGGATCATGGGACTTAGGAAGTAAGGTTATAAGTACGTTAATTGGGGTTATAAGTAGTTATAAGTAGAGTTGGCCTAATTATAACCCTAGTTACTAAGTCCCATGATCCTTTAAGTAGACCCTAAACCCCAAACCCCATAGATCCCTTTAAGGAACCCTCTAGATCCCTTTAAAGAGCCCTTAAATATAACCCTTACTAAGTCCCATGATCCTTTGAGTACTAGTGGACCTCAACCGCCAGCTCTCAAGCCACAAACAGAAACCTTTTTTCTTGGATCTGGGGCTCGCGATAGGGTTTAGGGTCTAGGGTTTAGGGCTTAGGGTTTAGGGTTTAGGGCTTAGGGTTTAGGGTTTAGGGCCTAGGGTTTAGGGTTTAGGGTCGTGAAATTACAATATAACATAACATATTGTATGAAAATCATATACGGGGGGTTGTCAAAATTAGGGCCCCTTTTGGGTACCTTAGATAATAGGTGCCGTGCTATAATAGGGACCCAGAAAGGGACCCTAATTTTAACAACCACCCATATAGAATAATACAAAAAAATATCATAAAATAAAAATTCAAGAGCCAGAAGCTCAAGCTGAAGATACGGAGTCGTACCAGCGCGTCGAAATTACGATATGACATCTCTGGCTGGGCCTCACCCTAATCCTAATCCCTAAACCCTCATCCCAACATCCTAAACCCTAAACCCGACTGTAATCCCTAGACCCTAAACCCGAATCCCTAAACCCGGTACATCCTGAAGCTTGGAATGATGAACCCCACAGCTGCGACCCAGGCACCAAGCACGAGTAGTGCGTGTCGGCCTCGGTTCAAGGTTTCAGGGAGGGGGGTAGGTTAGAAGGGGCCCCCACCCTGTAATAGTGGTATAAGAGGAATAGAATAGGGCCCTAATATAATCCTTATAGTCACTATTACAGGGTGGGGGCAGCTTCTAAGGTGTAGGGTTCAAGGCTTCATGCAGGGGCATCAATGTTGGTAATATAGCGGCCTTGGAAAAAGGAATAGGGTTTTGGGGCCCATTATACCATAAATGTAATAAGGAACCTCCAGTTTTCAAGTTTCAATTGCACGGGCCTCAAACCACTGCCATAGGCACCCTAAACCCTAAACCCTAAACCCTGAACCCTAAACCCTAAACCCCTAAACCCCAATGATGCCCGCATTTAGATCAGCCGGGTCAGCTCCAGGCTTTGCAGTCAAGGCCGAACCCTTTACCCTGATCCCCTACACTAGCAGCGAGAAAGTTGGAACATGGGTTCAGGAGGATTAGTGCCAGGATCCCATATACTTTACTTTAGGGGCATGAGGATACTAATGTTCCAACTTTCTGGCTTCTACCTTAAACCACCCTAACCCTGAAACCCCAAACCCTAAACCCTAAAGTCTTACAAACCCTACACCCTAAACCCTAAACCCCTAAACCCTAAACCCCAAACCCCAAACTCTGTGAAGACGAAAACTGCACTGCAGGGTTGAGGGCTCGGGCTGACCAAGGTAGATTCTAGCTGACTCTTTCCCGGCTTCTGGTTTTGAGCGCTTCGCGCTTTCCGGGCAAATGGATTCAACCTCCAACGTATGCTGAAGAAGTCCCCTAAACCCTAAACCCTAAACCCTAAACTTCTTCAGCCATTGGTTTCCGAAGCCTGAAACTCCAAAACCTGACACCAAGCACCCACGAACCCCAGAGTCGGATCTTGGGTTCAGCTCTCTCCTTCAATAACCGGGCCCAAAAAAGTTTAAACTTTCTAAGATAGACCAAATATATAAGGCCAAAAAGCTTAAAGTTCCCCCATTGGCTATCTAAGCTAGGGTTTGGAGCGTCTGGATTTGGATCGCATGTTGCCTCCAACCTCGGAGCAGTCGGGAACTCACGGCTACTACACTAGGATACCCAGTAACCTAAGAACAAAAAGGCCTCTCTTTTTGGTAATTATTGGGTAACTTTATAAGGAACCTAGGATTACAAAAAAGGAATAAGGGTACTACTGGGCATCCTAGTACAGGTGCAACGGGCCTCCAGCTGTGCCGTACCTTGTCGAGTTTGAGCACTTGAGATTTAATTCCACTTTTCGGGCTTCTGACTTGGAGTCTACGTTTGGGATTTGGGGAAAGGGTCTACGCCTAAGCACAGGATGCGGGGCATCGTTTCAGTGTTTAGGGTTCAGGATTATTATAAGGGCCACATCCGGCACTGTGAGGTTTGTTGATTCGGTCTGCAGCAGTATGCTGTAAACCCTAAACCCTAAACCAAGCAGCTCTATGCTGTCCGTGAGTGCTGGGTTTAGCAAAGGTTTAGGGTTTAGGGTTTAGGGTGGTGTGCGCCAAGGTGCGAAGTATGCTCGTCTCTGCCTGGGGCCTCCTTATCATGGGCCTTTCATGCTAAGGCTCCGATCATTCAGGAATTCTACAGTATCGGGTTCCTCATATTCTGAAACTCCCATATGGGAGTTTCCGAAAATAGGGGGTACCTTGTTTGGGGTCCTTATAATAAGGGTCCTACTATTTGGGGTACTATAGTAGGGTTCCTCATATTCTGAAACTCCCATATATCTCCTTATGTAATTCTCGCTGCACCGAGCAATCAGTGCGGCTTTGAGCTGGCGTTGAGCTTGCATGTAGGCCTGTCCAATGCAGCCGGTTTAGGATTTAGGGTTTAGGGTTTAGGGTTTAGGGTTGGCAGCAGCAGCAGCAGCAACGCCAACAACAACAACAGTACTCTATGAAGAACAACTGGGCAGGAACCCTCGTCATCATCAACTAATGCCTACGTTAAGGTTACAGGGCCGTAACTAGACGGTTTGGGCTTTGGGGTCGTGCAGGCACGGTTTAGGGATCACGATTTGCAACTCTGAGAGTCTGCTTCTGCAGAACATAACAGCCCTTAACTTGCCTTAACCCACAGAAAGACTTCGAACATCAAGACTCTTGAATCGAAAACCACAACCTGCAAACCCCAAGCCTTAAAGCCCAAGCCCATCATTCATGCCGCAACTCCTAGATCCTAAACCCTAAACCCTAAACCCTGAACCCTAAACCGTTTCCCGAAAAGCTTCCTGAGGAGTTCGGGCCTTTAACGTGGTCCAAGTTTTGTGACTCGGGTTTCGGGCTCTGGGTGTCGGGTTTAGGTTCAGCCTTAGGGATTCAGCGTTCGGGTTTAGAGCTTAGGATTTTGTTTCTTTAGGGTTTAGGGTTTAGGGTTTGGGGTTTAGGGTTTAGGACTTAGGCTACGGCTATGGATAAGGAATCCACACCATGACGAGATACTGGTCTTGGCCGCCCTAGGCCACGGGCGCAGACGGAAACGACCAGGGGGCACCTCGTCCGCCCACTTGGGGATGTGGGTTCACGGTTTTGGGCTTAAGGCTTATTGTGTGGTTGCTGAAGAAATCGGACTCTGCGTAATTGGTGAGTATGCAGTTGTGTACGTAGGTATGTGTGTACGTATGTATGTATGCATGTATGTATGTATGTATGTATGTCATTCACGTTGGGAGCGTTCCCTCCAGTGGCCACTATCAGGCACTACTGTATCACAGTGATGAGCAGACTGTTTATCTTGCTGATGACAACATGCAAGCCTGTCCTGTCTCTTCGGATTGTGTTGCGGAGCTGTGTCGAGACATGTACTTATTTGTCTACAAACGATGCTTGCAGTAGTGTCCTGCTTTTGGGCATACGTGTCGGGGACTGAGCTGTGTGGGGGGGGTGATGCACATCATGTGCAGCTGTGGCCGGGCTACATGCCTGTTCCCCATAACGACCGTTAGCCGAGTCAAGACTCTGCCGCGCTGAAACTGAAAAGTGAAAGTAGGTATGTATCTGTATATGCATGTACGTATGCATGTACGCATGTATGTGTGTGTATGTACACAGGTGTGTATAAATGCAGGTATGTATGTACGTAGGTATGTGTGTACGTATGTATGTATGTACCTATGTATGTATGTGAATATGTATATAGTACATCTACATATGCACATACACGCACATATATGCATATACAGCTACGTATATGTATACATACACATGCACATGCACATGGACATATGGATATACACATACATGCACATGCACATGCATATATACAGATACAGGTACATATACATATAGAGCTGTAAAGCATCAGGCCCACATAAGCAGGAGCCTTAAACTATGCGATTGAATTAGCGGGTCCTGCGACCCGCCCGTACACCTAGGAAACCCCAACAAGATGTGAACTCCCATACCCTTAACCCTAAACCCTAAACCCCAAACCCTAAACCCTAAACCGTTAAGGGGATCCTTTCTGGGGCCCCTTTCCTTCACGGAGGGAAGCCCAGACGCACCGTTTCACTGCGTCGAAAGCTTCGGGCCAAGGAGCCGCGCAGCCCCAAACCCGAAACCCAAAACCACCAAGCACTATGTGTGTGAGTAGGAACCTGATTAAGAAACCCTGGGCCTATAACCGAAGGAACCGTAATGAGGGCCCAAAGCTCTCGAAATGAGCGTCCCCGCTTCTGGAACCCAAAAGAAGGCGGCGCCCTATAAAGAAAAGAACCCAAAAATGGATCCTAATTTTAGAGAACCTGCTGTGTGGTACTGTGTACTGTACTCTACGTTTTGGGGTTCAGTTTAGGGCTTGGGATTTCGGGCTTCGGGCTTCCGGACTTGGCTGTCCATTTGTTTGAACCCGACACTGTAATATAGGGATTATTATTTTTATTTGTTGGGTGGTTTCTTAAGCAAATAGTAGTCTATAAACGCTAGAAGCCCTGCCAACAAACCCGGTGGACCCCAAACCCTATACACCCCATACGCCACAACCCTCAAGCCCAAACCTTGAACCGCCTTTCAAGGCACCTCGAACCAGCCGCCACCCGCGCCGGCGACGTCCACGAGGATGCGCTGCGGCAGCTGCACCACCTCGAAAGCCTCCGGTGCAGCAGCGAAGCCAGAGTTGCGGGCACATAAGGCAGGGGGAATATGAGGCTTAGATGGGATTTTGGGTCTGGTTTAGGGTATATGAGGCCTATGTGGGGTCTAGGGTTCAGGATATAGGACGCCTAAGGTTGAGGGTATGTACGGCTTACATGGGCTTACGCTTTAGAGTACAGGCCACTTAAGGTTAAAGGTATACATTGCTTGCATGGGGTCTAAGGTTTAAGGTTACGGTTAGGGGATATGGGTCATGTGGAAGCATGATTAGGGAACACCTGGGTCTCGTCAGGGCTCTTGATAAGGAGCCCACTTAGGGGGATTTAGAAGCAGCGGTATCGCAGTCGGGCTCCTGAATCCTTAAACCCTACACCGGTAACCCAAAATCCTCAACCCTAAACCCGAGACCCAAGCCCCTGCCCCGCCCCTAAAACCCTTAACCCGCTGCTAGGGCTCCTTGATTCGAGGTGGCCAAAAAACGTTCCTCCGAACTTGTCGTCTTCTTGCTTAGACTATGTGCATATATATATATATATATATATGTATCCAACAAGTACATTGACATGTGTGTATAATTATTTGTGAGACTATACTTGCATGCATGTATGTAGTTGTGTTTGTGCACATGTGTGCATGCTGAGGTTATGGTTAGTTATGGATGTGTATGTATATATATATATATATATATGTGTACATACATGTACATATTATGTTTGTTGTTATAAGGAGAGAGGTGTAAAGGAAAAGAGAGGGACAGACAGACAGAGACAGAGACAGAGACAGAGACAGAGACAGAGTCAGAGACAGAGACAGAGAGAGCGCGACGTCCTAAACCTCTAAAAGCCTCTAAATCTCAGTAGGGTGCCCGCACATCCTTTTTGCGCATTTGGGAGCAACGGCGCCTGGCAGTTCCCTTTGAGAACCCGAGCCCTGCCCCCGAAAACCGAAGCCAAAGGGTCCCAGGTACTTCCCCAAGTCGTCATAGTAATGAGGGTTTAGGGTTTAGGGTTTAGGGTTTAGGGTTTAGGGTAATACCTAATATAGACATAGGGTAATTAAGTACCTACATAGTAGTAGAATGTCGGGTTTCTGTTTCAGGAATTACCGGGCAATACCTAATATAGAAACCCGACAGACTACTACTATGTAGGTACTTTTGCACCCTGTGGGCAAGCAGATCGTGATTGGAAGCCGCCCAGCCACATGGGTGGTTGTCAAAATTAGGGTCCCTTTTTGGGTACCCTAAGTAATAGGTGCCGTATCATATTAGGGACCCAAAAAGGGACCCTAATTTTGACAACCACCCACATTAACTCCTCCGAGCCTCCGCGAGGACCCCATACGAAACACGTTCGAGGTGCAAAACTCCCCGACCGGAAGGGCCCTGAGTCTTTAAGGCTTACACGGTTTAGGGCTTAGGGTTTAAGGCTTACCTGTAGCCGAAAAGACCTACCTTTTTAACGGACTCTATACAGAAACTCCTTCAAAGGTAGGTCTTTTCGGCTACAGGTGGGGGTTTTTTGGCGGACTTGCATGGACCTGATCGGTGCGCGCCAAATTCGACTGTACATGCCGTGCAATAGCGGCTCAAGGAGCAGAGCTCCATCGTCGCCGTGGTATCCACAGCGGTCCAAAGAGAGCGCTAAAGGCTCTAGACAAGAGAGGGCCGAAGCGTGGCCCACCACGGCACCGGCCCCGCCACTCTCATTGGAGGGCGCCAGGCTGCCGGGGGGACGCTAGGTGGCGCGTCTCCAGCCTCCGCAATCTCTGCATGTGCATATGCAGCTAAGCATACAGGGCTACGTGCAAGATGCGCCGCGAGGCGAGACGGATGCCAGTGCTCCGTGGCACAGGTTTCACACCGAGTGCCAAAGCAGGTAGTCATGTGCAAAGGGCGACTGCCGTGCCGCTTAGACTCATGTACCTTACATGCTTTGTTGGAGCGGAAGGCGGCTGAACAGAAGGAGCAGGAGAAAGGGAGCCGGGGATGCGAGGCAGCCGTGCATTCCAGAGCCGGCTCCGGCAAGTCCCGCGGGACCAAATCGGGCGGGGAGCGGCTGCTCCGACAAGCCCGCAGGTAAGCCTTGCACGCCCTTCGGAGGAGCGGGGTGGCCTTGACGACGGCGGAAGACATGGCCATCATGGATGGGCATTGTGTCTGTAAGGAAGGCAAGCGAAGCTTCTCAGCGACGAGGCACAAAGACTCCCAGGCCGATTCCTTCCACGCCGGGGCTTCATCAAGGGCCCCCCAGGCCGGAGCTCCCGCCGGTTGACAAACATCGAGGAGAGCCCGAGCACGTGCCACATGGAGGTACTCCTCGGCCGTAGGGGAGTCCAAAGCTGCTGCAATTTCACTATTGCTGAATCCTGCGCAGCTGATCCCGGTAACCGGCCGGAAAGCGCCACGCAGATATTTGCGGACTGGCTCGAGGCAAGACTGTGCCTCTGCAATGGAGGACGGCTGCCACACTCCAGCCCCGTGCAGAAACCGCGGGATGACCCGGGAGGCCACCAGTGAGGTCTTCTCCTGTGCAGTGTAGTAAGGAGAGAAAAGGATTTTGCGCCGGAGCGGCTTGTAGAGCTCCCGGGCAAGTCCATCTCGGTAGCCGATGTTCGGACCCTCACGTCCTGACGCCGTAACAATGTTGCCAAGGTGCACATATTGTGGCGTAAGGCGGAGCTTCTCCTGGTCGCCCTGGGGCCCAAAGAGGACAATAGGTTCGTCGACATGAAGGAGGGCACGTCGGGCTGATTGGGAGCCCTTGCCGTGCAGGATGGGCATGGCCTCGGTCTTGCCAAAGGCCAAGTTGGCTTGCAGGCCGAGGGCTCTCAGGCCACTGCAGGCAACCTCCGCGACTCGCTGCAACGCGGGTCCAACGCTCTCCGGCCGCATGGGTCCCAGGAGAAAGGCTGAATCGTCTGCCCAAGTCGGAGTAGGCGCGGCAGAGGATGCTGCCTCGGGAGTGCCAGCCGCAACATAGATGCCTTCAGAAAGCAGAACCCTCTCCGTATCTGCCAGGAACTGGGAGTAGAGGATCCCAAAGAACAGATCCGCAACAGGGCTGCCGGGTGCCGTGCCGCTGGTTGATGCATACGACACAGCAGAAGGTGCGTGCATGGTAAACCACGTCTGGGAGAGCTGAGCCTCCACGTAGCGTAGCAACTCCGGCTCAATGCCAAGAGCCTCCAGCAACTCACCTTTTCGCATGCATTGGACAAAGCGCTCTCGGTCATGCTCCTGTACAAACAAAGCCTGTGCACGAAGGCGGAGCGTTGGCTCATCCAAGAGCCGACCGGACGGAAAGAGCGTGTCCCGCACGACACTATAGTAAGCATTGCGGCAGTCAAGAAACAAGACAGCTCCGGAGGCCCCCAAATGCCGAAGGCGATGAATGTGGGAGCGAACAAAGAGGGCAGGAAGGGTGAGCGGCATGCCAGGAAGGCCCCCAAATTGCGACATCGGCCGCAGACGCAGGAGATGGTCCACAAGAGGGCGGCGAAAGGCACGTTGGACCCCCTTGGCACTCGACTCCAGCAACAAAATCGAGCGCCATCCGGTCGGAAGGGAAGCTGCCTGTTTCGATTTAGGTATAGCCTTCGCCTGCCCGCCCGTCCATTGGAAGGGGAACTGACCTCTGAGGACGCCCTTGAGAAGGATCGGATAGAAGACTTGAGCCGCCAGAAAGGGGCTGGCCCTGTAAATCTCCGAGCTGATGCCCGAAAGCCCAGGGGCCTTGCCGGTTGCAAGGGAGGAGAAACCTTGCACAAGCTGGTCAAAACTGGGCAGGGCACGCAGATCCAGTGCACAGTCGAGTGGTTTGCCACGAGAGAAGGAAGGGAGGAAGTCAATCGTTTCGACAGCCTGTGCTCTCTCGGGTTTGGCAAAATGCCGACCCAGACTCCCCAAGATGTCTTCTTCCCCTGTGAGTTCCCTGCCTTCAGCCGAGAGAGGGCAGAGGATCTGCGGCGGCTTATACCTGCGGCCGCACCGGAGTACAGCACGGATGCGGTGAGCAAAGGCAGCCGTGCCCTGGCCCCTGGCTTGCTCAACAGCGCGCCTGACAAAGTCGGCCTTGTCAGCTGCCATACCCCGAGAAACCGTTCGATTAGCAGCGACGACATGGGCTGCATGCAGCAGCCGTCTGTCGTCCAAGGCTTGGATCCGACGTTGGCAGTCTGCCACAGCCCTCGGACGCCGCGCCCAAGCTGCAAAGAAGCGCCACAGATTGAGGCGCTCAGCAGCAACCCTTAGCCGCTTATCCACTGTGCGTAAAGAGCGCCGTTGGTAGATGGCAGCAAGGGTCTCAGAAGAGATGGCCGGGTTTCGGGCGACTTTATGCGGGGGAGGCAACTCAGCTGCCAAACATTGCTGGAGATGGCAGTGGATGCGGTCAACATGGGTCGTAGCATCGACCTCCCAACCAACTGGGGGCGCCGTAAGAAGCGCTTTTGAGGCTGCTGCTTGACCTGCCTCCGTCGCAAGGGCCTGCTGGTTAATGCGCCTGCGGGGCTGGGTGCATGGGGCTATGAGCTTCGCTGCAACTTGGACACTAACGGGCCAGTGGTCAAAGCCAGCATGCAAATCCTGCAGACAGCGGGTCGGAAGGGTCACGGTACCCGCTTGCCAGTCAGCCGGCACCAGAACATAGTCGATTAGCGACTGGAATCCAGTGGGGCTCTGCCAGGAAAACAGTCTTTGGCCATGCTGGTCGTACTGGGCGGAGGGGGCCAAATCAAAACGCTTGCAAAGTGAGCGCAAGGCCTGCGCATTGTCATCAAGCGGCAGGGCTGTAAGGGTCTCCGGGGCATCCGCCGAGGCCCGAAATTTAGCATTGCCGTCGACAAGGACAAGCGGGACATGGCCATGAGGAACAGTCGCCATATTTCGCTCAATCTGTTGCCACCATGCTTGAATTTCTGCTGCCGGAGAAGTGGCAGGCAAGGCATGTGCCACAGTAACCGCCAAGCGGAAAGATCCTGCTCGCACAAGGACAGTCAGGCACCTAGGCTGTGCGACGTGGATGGCAAAGCTCTCCCTGACAAACCGGGCTGGGAGCTCGTCGCAGCTGCCAATGGAAGCAGCCTTGGACAACCAGAGTTGACATCCGAAGCGACCCTCGGAGTCGCAGGACGAGGAAACGATCCAGAAATTGTCGGTGGTCTCAACGCCGGTCTGGTATGGACGTGCCTCCTGCAAGCCCGCAAGCACAACATGTTGAGCCCGCAGGCCTTTGTCCAAGAGCTCCCTCGCAGCCGGGCCCCTTGCAGAAAGGCAGTTGTATGACAAGGCCCGGAAGTTGACTGACCATGGAGCAAGCTGGGCAGTGGCTGGCACAGCGACAGCGGAGGTAGGGTGCGTGCTCGGGGGCGCCGTGCAGGCGGCGGCTGACCAAACGCCGGTATCCCCGTGGAAAGGCAGTTGCCTCTGGACCGACTGAGAGTTGGCGGCGAGCCATAGCAGAGAGACCGTCCCTTCCTGAACAGAATCCTCGAAGGCAGGGCTGTGGAAAGCAAAGTCCCGCGTCGCTGCCGGCAAATTGGCTTCCTTGGCAACGCCATCAGCAGCATCATTGAAAGCGCAACCAGTGTGCGACTCAACTTTGAGCCAATCAATCCGAAGGTGAAGATGGGCAGCGAGCTGCAGTAGACTCACCGCCGCGGCAGAGAGCAGATCACCCGGAGAGTGCTCGGCGCGGCCGAAACATACATCGATGGCAGACTGAGAGTCCGATGCAATGACGGTATGTTGGACGCGCATGCTGATAGCCAGTGCAAAGGCATGCACTATAGCCCTAACCTCCCCACGGAAAGAGCTTGGCAGCCCGTCACTTTCCGGTACGGACCCCGCCAAAGCGCCAAGCCGAAAGGGACGGCCACCAAAAGTGCACAGTGCAACAACCGCCCAGCTGGAGGTATTCCTCTCAGGATGGTAGGACCCGTCCGTGAAGAGAAGCAAGCTGTCTGGGTCACAGGTTTGTTCCAGCCACGGCAGGGCGTTCCATCCGGCTTGCGCCCGTCTGTTGCAGGTTGATGCCGCAGAGACAAGGTCCCTGAGGCCCACTCTGGCATGATCCCCAAGGGCAAACTCAATCATTTCCTCACTGACCGCAAAGGTAGCACCTGCAGCTGGAGGAGGAACGAGCTCAAAGAGGCAAAGCCGCGAAGGCGCCAGAGGTCCATGTTTGCCAGCAGTGTGGGCGCCAGTTGGCTGGCTCACAACAGGATCGGAAGCATCGGCCGGGCAGAGTGGGCAGACAGTGCTCTGAGAGACCACGGTGTTAACCATTGGCTGCCTTGGGGTCCCGGCGTAACCCTCACTGCCGGCCTCAAGCACGGCGGCCGTTCCACGGCCATGCGGCACAGCCCTGCGCCCGAAGGGGGTCGGAATGCGCCTATCCTGCGGACGCTCAAGCGCATCCAGCAGGTTGTGTTCGGCAGCATCATCTTTATCAAAAATGATCTGTCGGCGCTTGCGGGCAGGGAAGGTGAGCTGAGCCAGGCTGGTGCCGGCCGTGCCGAGCGAACTATCCGCATTTGAGAGAGGCCTGGTGGCGGGCCGCAGACCTATGACAGCTCCGTCTCTGACGCTTTCAGGAAAAATGAGACGGTATCCAGAAGTAACCGGCAAACCAAGCCGGCGCATGTCCGATCCACGCGGCAGAGAGAGCTGGATGAAGCCATGGGGTGCGTGCGGTGCCGGGAGCAGCACCGTTGCCAAAGTGGTATGGGCAGGCACCGATACGAAAAACGGTGCGATCCAGGCCAGATTGTCAGGATCGGCCCACGTGGTCCCTGGCTCAAAGATTGAGACTAAGCTCGACAGGTAGTCGGCCGTCTCTAGGAAGTCAGGTGCCAGTCGAGCCGGCAGGTAAAACTGCAAGGGAGGGTGTCTCGGACCGTAAATGAGCACCGCTTGCATGTCAGGGCCAGGCATGCCAAGCAAACGCTGATGTTCTGCAATGCGCAGGCCAAGACCAAAACTGATGGTCTCACGGCAGCGTGCCTGCGACTCAGCCGTCACCAAGGCTGCAGGCCTTGTTGGGAAGTGCGCAAGGGGCATCGGGATTGCAAATAAACGCAGCCGAGGGATCCAGAAGTAGAGGCTGTCCAACGTGAGGACATGTGCCTCCTGATCTGTGTCAAGGAGCTGGACCAGGTCCCCATTGACAAGCTCGCGGTGAGCCGCGGCCTGTGGTGCCCCGTTGAGGGAGATAACCTTACCTCGGCGCCTCTGAGCCTCGGATAGCATATGCGCAGCCTGTGTGCCCTGGTCCAGGCAGACCACGTGCAGAAGGGAGGAGTCGGCAGATGAATCGTGCAGCACGTGGACATCCTCACTGTGGCCATCGAAGAGCAGGAAGGTCACAATCAGATGGTTCTGGACGGCAGGTAGCCTGGGGCAAGACGTGCTAAGCATGAGGTGTGGGTTAGGAGGCACCTTGCCACGGACTGCCAGGATGAGAATCAGCTCGGTCAAGGCAGCCTGCACGTCGAGTGCATCAATTGGCTGAGGATTTAGGCGGACCACCGTTCCGCCTCCTGCCAACACTATGGAAACCGCTGTGACGGTTGGGTGCGCCCTCATCATGGTGGTGGAGAGAGTGGTGGAATCCTCCAAGGCTTGCAAGGCCGAAAGGGCTGACGCACCCCGGGGATCGACGAGCACCCGTATCCATTGCAAAGTGAACAAGTCCTCAGGTAGCACATCCAGGACCCGGCCCGTCGCATCCTGGAAGAAGAGGAATTGTTGCAGCTTGGGCACCAAGGGTCCCAACAGGTCACTGCACTGCTGCTCAAGGGCTTCCCAAACCTGTTCGGCATCCTGGCCTGGCTGCAGAAGGACCGTACAGATCCGGCCTCTCAGATTGCGGAAGTCGAAAGGCACAGCAACAGCCCGGTAAGGCGCAGTGACCGACGTTAGCACAATCTGAGGCTCATCAAGCAAAGGCAACGTAAGCTCTAAGAGCTGTGCGGACCTGGTTGGCTCCTCAGCGGAAGAAGTGGCGTCGCGGAAGTAGTCTGCCACAGTCCAGTCCTCCGCTGCTTTTCGAACACGGAGATGCTTATGGACATCAAAAACACTATATTGCCTCCGCTCCCTGGGGTGCCGTGCCTCTGCGCCATACAGGCGCAGCTGTGAGGCGGGAAAGTCGCACACAGGAGGCTCACCCAAATGTCCCGGATGCAGGCTGGCAGAAGAACAGAGTTTGGAACAGTGCAGCGTGGGGCGAACTGGACCAAAGTGGCCGAGGAGAGCAGGCGGGTGGGAAGGTGCAGTGATCGGGGCCTTGGCCCCCGACCATTCACATGTAGGCTGAAGTGCACCGGCCACGTGTTGTAGCAGAGCGACAGAGTCAGCTTCCTCCGCTTCTTCCGCCGCTTCCGCCAGGAACCCTGCCGAGGTGCTCGTAGTGGAGGCGAGCAGTACGGAACCAGGCTCCTCTTCGGAGAGGTCATCAAGGCCACTGGGCCGTACCTGCAGAAGTAGCCACTGCAATGACGGAAGATGCACAGGCAAGGCATCCAAAGAGACCCCGTGCGCATCCTGCAAAACATAGCGGTCCAACATGAGCGGGTTAAGCAGCTGGAGGCTTAAACCAGGAGAGGCATCCGCAATGGCATGGATAGCCTCAGTGCACGTCATGCCTGGCCGAAAGTGCACGGATACAACCCCCAAGCCTATGCACCTAAGGTCAACCGGCAAAACCGTTTGCTCTGTGTCAGCTGGCCCCGTAGTCACAGAAATTTGTGGGCAGGGGAAGCCGGGCAAAGCATCCGTAATGACTTGAACCTGTCGCAGGTCACCCTCGGCACTTTCCGTGGCTGAGCAGCAGTAGTCAAGCAGTGACCAGCGGTGTGAACCAGGGGCAGGTATGGGTCGCTGTCCATGGACGAAAATTGTGAAACGCAAAGGGCCTTCGTGCCCATGCGCTGCGCCGCCGTGCAGTGCAGTTGAACCGGCATCATGAGGGTGACGGAACCCGGCCTGCGAAGAAAGGCCCACAGGAAACAACCTCAGGCCCTGAAGCCGAGGAGGAAGATCGTCGGCGGCAACCATCTCGGTCGTAGTAGTAGTGGAGGGAGCCGCATCATAGGTTGCAGCGGCCATGCGTGGCACTCGAAAGGAGATGGGACCGCCCCCAACATAAGCAATGCCGAAGGTATCATCATCCTGACTAGTGCACAACTCTGCCCACTCGGGACCGTCGGGCGTGTCTGTCCAGTGGGTGATAGGTTGGCCAGCTTGGTCACGGAAGACCAGGCGACCTGCCGCATGCGCTTGCTGTGCCCTGCCCTCGGGATCCACTCCTTTGTCATGTAGAGCCCCCCAGACAGAGTCGTGCGTGCAGGGAAAATCCAGCACGATGGTATGGGTCAGACCCCCGATTGGCCGTAGGTCAATTGGCACAGCTCGAGTGTGGAGTCGGGCATCATGCGGTGTCACCACGAGCTGTGGTGTGGCAAAGCCTGCAAGCGGGACCGTGACCACATAGACAAGCTTGGCTTCATAAGGCACGACAGCTAGGGCATCGGCAACATATTCCAGCAGAGTCCACTCTGAGGCTGCCGGTCGCTGCCTGAGGTCGATTCTAGGCTCGAAGATCATATACCGTCTCGCCTCCCTGCTGTGGTGCGGAGGCAGGTCCGGACAGATGCTGTCAAGAGGCCTATACCCGAATTGACCCGCCAACCAACCAGGCCGTGTCGGAACCTGATAGGCTCGAGCCATGCGCAAATCCGGAACGAGGCATGGTGCCCTCGCTTGACGATCCACCGCACCCAGCACCTCCGGCACCCTTGCTGGCCAAGCATCTGGGGCCGTGCACGCAGCAGGCGGCACAGGACACGAGGAGTTGAAACCTCCGAGATTAGAGATGCACCTCTCGGAGGGGAGTGGCTCTGTAGGAAGGATGTTGGCAGGGGCAAGGGGATGAACCTCCTGAATGGTGGCAGGAGGAGAGGACGGTGGGATGGGTAGACTTTGGCCGAGGAGTTGATGCTGGCCCACCAGGAAAAACTCCACAGAAGCCTCTAGGTCGAACCGGACACTATTGGTCGGTCCGCGAGTCTGTACAGCATAATGTACACCCCTGCTCAGCGGGACTGGCCTCAAACGCGAATCAGCGGCTGCCTCGCGAGAAACCTGCAAGGAGGCTGCCCTTGGTTGCTGCTCAACGGTCGTCTGGCCAGCCATGCGACGGACCGGAACATCCCCAATAGCAGCCTGCCCCGCAAGGCTGCTCAGCGGGCCGCCGTGACTCCCAGTTGGGTCACAGTTGCAAAACATCGTAGTGCAAAGAGCGTCGAAGCCGGAAGGCGGCACACACATCGTGCCCTCGATGCGTGCGTCCCTCCACGTGGGGAAGAGCCTTGGGTCGTCCACATCCAGGAAGTCCTGACAAGACACTTCGAACTGCCACAAAATCGCTAGCCATCTACCAGTGGACTCCCCGGTGAAGTCCGCTTCCTGGCAGATGCTGCATGGGCCCGGCCCGCAGATAGCCAAGTGGCCTAAATGCGGGCCTATTGAGGGGGCGGCTGGTTGTCCCCATCTTTGTCCGGCTTGACAGATGAACCAAGCGGACCAAGCTTGAAGGGCGTTTTGGCAGTGCCTTGCGCACCACCATCGGGAGCCTCCGACGGCCCGCCCTCGGCGTTCCGTCTTCTCGGCGTCCGAGAGCCCTCGCGCTCCCGGGACGCCTGGTCCTCGGCCTGCTGCTTGACTTTCAGCAAGGCCTCCAGCACCTGGCGGGCACTTTGTTGGTGTGCCTCCTGCTCCCTCTGTAGCCGCTGTTCCACCTCCACAGCTTCGGTGACCATCGCATCGGACTCGTCGTCGTCGATCTCCTGCAGGTCGCCGTTGTTCCCCGACTGTGAAGTCAGCTTTGCAAGTAGCTGCGTCGACTGCATCTCCTGTTGCGTCCATTCCAGTTCGGCCTGACTGAAATTTTCCAACACTGTCGTTTGCGCAGCTACCTGTCCATCCAGAAGCTCCACCACCTGAGTCACATAGTCCTTCCAGGCGGTGAGGTAGGCCTGTCTGTTGCCCCTCAGGCGGGCCAGCTCCTCGCGGGCCTTGGCCTGGTCCTTCACGGCCCGGTGAAGGTCCTTCGCAGTGTTGCGAGAACCGGCACGCTGATACTCTGTCAGCATCGCCTGGGCCGCTTCCGGAAGCCCTGTAGTGGTAGCCAGAACCGCCATGAGCGCGTCCAGCTGCGCTTTCTCCTGGGAGACCGGTGCGCCACTTTGCGCTGCCTGGTCGCCCGCCGGCTTCTTCGGCAAAGGTGTTGGTGGCACCGCCGGCGGCGCGGGAATGGCATCCAGAGTAGGCGCAACACCGACGGGATGTTGCTTGCCCTGTCCCTTCGCCCCGTCCTCCGCTTTGCCCGAGCCCTTGCCTCCGCCCCCACGCTTCCTCGGCGAGCGCGGTCTCGGTTGCCAAGGCGGCTGTCGTCGTCTTGGTGACGGCTCCCCTCGAGGGGGCCGCGAATCCGGGGCTCCTCCTGCATACGTCGACGGCCGAGACCGGTTCTGGTCCTGCTGGTCCCAGCGCCGTCCGCATGTCCCGCAGAATGATGTCTTTGCTCGACACCAGTGCGCACATGTGTAGCACCACCAGGCCTGGTTGCCTGCCATGGTTGCTATCCCAGGGCCTCTCAACTCGGCCCTCCGCTTTTGCAAAGCCAGCCTGGGCAACTCCGACCCAGAATGATGTCGCTGTAGCTGCTGGATAGCCGCCTGCACTGTCCAGTCCCAACTGGTCAGTCCTGACGTGTAGTTCCGGAGCACAGTTCTGGCCTTGGTACGTCGCCTCCGGCACTGGCGGTGCCAAGCCGGTTCTGTTGGCCGCCTCAGTGTCGTTGTCCGCGGCCGCGAGGATATCCAGGATGAGGAGGATCACAAAGGTCCACCCCACCATACACCTCGAAACAAAACTGGGGATAATGTTCCCTCAACGGCGACAACGCCGATGAGGGAGCAGAAGCCCGAAGCCAGCCACCTCTACGGGTGGGGCAGAAAGAACCCGTAGACCTCGCACGGCGTACAGTCCACAGTTCGCAGTGGGATCTTCACCAATCCACACACGGGTTGTAGCTGCAGGGAGCAATGGCGGACCACTAAGGGAAACTACGCCAAGCCCTGCAAGCCAAACGCCTCAGGTGGGGGTTTAGGGTTTAGGGTCCAGGGCTCGAAGAATAACATGCCGACTTCATGCGGAAAAGCGACAAGCAGCCGTAAGCTACACCGATTTTAAACCTGTCCTGGACCTCCAGGATTGAAACCGAGGGAAACACCAAACCCTAAACCCTTGAAACCGAAACAAACAAATAAAACCTTCGAACCTCTCAGGCCCCAGAAGAGAATTCTTCAAAGCTCCGACAACTAAAATGAATCTCAAACCCCTGAAGTCTAAGCCTCTGCCCCCAAATCCTGAACCTTGAAACCCTAAACCCTAGAACCCTAAACCCTAAACCCCTAAACCTACACCCTAAACCCTAAACCCCTAAACCCTAAACCCTAGAACCCTAAACCCTAAACCCTAAACTAAACCTTAAGAGCCCGCCTGCGACTGCCACCGGACCCCTCCCGGCAGCGTCAGGCCGTACTCAAGCTTGCTCTTGCAGGATTTCAGACACTTGGGGCTTGACCTGAAGGGGGCGTACAGGTCGAACGGGGAGGTTGGAGAAGCCTTTGTACTTAAAGGATCATGGGACTTAGTAACTAGGGCTATAATTGGGGTAGCTCTACTTATAACTACTTATAACCCCAATTGAGGTACTTACAACCTCACATACTAAGTCCCATGATCCTCCAAGTTTGTAGGGCCTGAAGGGGGTTTCGGGTTCAAGCTTCAGGGCCTGGAGTTTCGGCCTTCGGGTGTTGGGGTTAGGGTTTAGGGTTTGGGGAAAATGCATCTTCGGGAGCTCCATGGGTTGTGGTTGATTTAAATACGTAGATAAAGGAACGCCGGACTTCGTCAGCAAATCATAGATACGGAAGACATAACGAGGGTAGGGATGACCCCAACAATCGCCTACTTATAGGGACTCCGTGATCGTTCCGCATCCATCCTTCCCAGGTTTGGATCCAGTGTTGTGGTAGGGTCTGGGCTGGGGTCTGGTACGCAGAGACTTCAAAACTCCGAAACAAAAGAGCAAGCGTCGTAGCAGAGTTATTTCTTTGTTTGTGCTACTTCCCCAGGCGTTGTAGCATAGCAGCGTGCTAGGGACGTTGGCCCTAGTATGTCTGAGTTGAACTGTAATTAATGCCAAGCATAAAAAAAGAGGAAGGAATGGCAGAATTTCAAGTATGCTGCCGAACTAACCCTGAACCCTGATCCTGGCAGAATTCCAAGTATGCTGCTGAACTAATGAACCCAGGCCCTAACCTTCAGTCGTCTCTGGGGATTCTTGGAGGGTTTCTGGTCTGGGCTGCTGCACCTACGGCTTCCGAAGTGTGAGTTTGGGGTTTAGGGCTGACGGTCTTAAGATGCGAGCTTCACAGTAGTGCCTAAGATTTAGTCTAGGGTTTAGGGTTTAGGGTTTACGGTTTAGGGTTTAGGGCTTAGGGTCAAGAGTTTGGGGCGTACTTTAGGATGCAGGGTTTACCCAAGCATCGTTGTACACCTCCGAGGTTCACAACAAACGGTCTTCGATGCAACGCAACTCCCCTCAGTAGGGAGCAGCCATCTTACTGTTGATGATATATATATAAATCCTGCATTACCCTAAGGACCCTAAACTATGGGAATTGTAATATATTCCTTAATATGGGTAATGCAGGATTTATATCATCAACCGTATGACGCGTGTATGTAAATCAACATCAAGGATATTCCCATATATTGCCCGCACATAGTCCAGATGTGCTTCTACTTCAGCATATATCCCACTGTGCTCTTCGAATTCTGAAGGCCCCTACATTCAGCTCCCTGAGGAGCTCAGAAATCAAAGAGCTTCGTGCGTGCAAGAAGTGGTCATGCTGAGACTTCTGGATACTGTCTGCGTCTGCATACTTAAAGGATCATGGGACTTAGTAAGGGTCATAATTCAGGGCTCTTAAAGGGATCTAGAGGCTTTCTTAAAGGGATCTATGGGGTTTAGCGTTTAGGGTCCACTTAAAGGATCATGAGGCTTAGTAACCAGGTTTATAGTTAGGGTAACTCTACTTATAACTACTTGTAACTCCCATTAAGGTACATATAACCTTACTTACTAAGTCCCATGATCCTCCAAGTAGGCCTTCGAAAGTTACAGTTGTCGTAGCCCTGGAGCCCAGTCATGCGAAAGCTTTCATCCTAAAGATTCCAGAACCCTGAACCCTATTTATCTGCTGTAACAACTCTGAGCCTCAAGCCTGCTGCACAAGCGGTCAATTTAAGACACAAGTAACCCATCCGTTTCAGAGCAGGGTTCTTGAATTGTGAGTCTAGGCTGGGTTGTTGCAGGTACTTAATTTTTAAGGTACCATAATGAGAAAGCATATTATTTACTGTAGATCCCGATTATTGCAACTCAAATTAAACCCCTTAACAAGAGCCCAGTAGGAAGCTTAGGTCTCTTGGAAGCTTGGGCTCTGAGGTAGCAGCTCACAAAGGAGCTTCTGTCACAAAGTCCGGAGGGTGTAGATTTCAAATTCCCTAAACCCTAAACCCTAACCCGACTCGGTTGCGAGGTCGAGGGGCACGACGACTCGGATGAAGCGCTCTGCATTGGGCTGGAAGTTCATGAGGGGCGTTTTCTCCACCTCTTCCAGCATGTCCTCAAAATGACCCTCGAACCTAGTCCCTCGAACTTTGGGGCCTTCAGAATTACAAGGGGTTTTGGGGCATCTTATAGTATGTTTAGGGTCGGAACCTGACTAAGCAACCTTGGGCCTTTATTAGGGTTCCTTGTATTTATATGAATCCTACCATTTTGGGTTATAGTCCCCGGGTTTCTTAATCAGGCTCCTACCTTGTTCAGCGGACATGTCATGAAGAACAAGCTTGTGTGTGCGTGTGCGTTTGCGTACATATCTTTCTATATGGGATATAACATATCTCCAAAACGGTTAGTCCGAACAGCTGGAGGCGCGCTCTAAACCCTACGTACTAGGAAGAGCAACTTATGGTAATTTCTGTGCTGTTGGCTAGGGTGTAAGGTTTGGCTAAGGGTTTCGGGTGCACTGCCACAACTTCTACTCTTGCGATTTATGAGTTTATCGATGCATGCAGAGGTTTCTGTTCAGGAACCCTTTGCTACAAGAAGACCTCGTTGTCCCTGACTCAGAGAGTTTGAGAGAATAAGGACCGTGATGCAGATTGTCAGAAGCACGATCCTTGTTCATGAAAACCCAAACTCGAACCCGAAGACTCTTGGAAGCGGACGTGCCCAGTTCTAATCTTCGAAGCCGCCAGTAGCTACGGAGCCCCACGAAACCCTAAACCCTGAACCCTCAACCCTAAACACCCTGAACCCTTGGCCCTAAACCCTGGACCCTAAACCCCTAAACCCCTAAACCCTAAAACCTGAACCCTTAGCCCTAGGAGTCTCCGAAAGCCATGAACGTCTACGCAAAGGACCGCTGTCATGATTAGACTACGATTATTGGTATATGGGAGTTTCCGAAAACTAGGGGTACCTTATTTGGGGGTCCTTATAATAAGGATCCTACTATTTAGGGTACTATATTAGGGTCCCCTATTTTCGGAAACCCCCAGAGGTTCTAGTTCAGAATCCGTGGGAAATAGTGTTTGTAGTTGTCTGCCCCCCCCCCCCCCGCCCACGCACAATCTACTTCTTGAGCCCTAGAACCTGACAGCTTCGCTGATGCTTTTCCGCGTTCGGTCACCCTAGCCAGTGAATATCCTTTCAGAGGGGCATCATAATACAGAGGTCGTTATCAATTGAACCGGGTTTGGGGCTTCGTACAGGCTAGCTGCATACAGCGACTGCTAGGGGATGCTAGTCATGTAGACTCGTGTAGACCTCTGATCAATACGCCCCCCTACCTTAACAGTGATCAAATAAGTGAGTATCTTGATCTTGATGCCCGCCCGAAGCCAGGGAATTTTTAATCAGTGTACTACCTTACGAAGACTTTACTTTGCCATGACATGTCGCGACGCCGCCGTCGTTGCTGCGGACCACACGGTCCAGTGACTGAAGGCAAGCTTCCAAATCCACCTCGGAAGACTTTGCGTGGCGAGGTGATACTCTCGACCTAAAGTTTAGGGTGTAGGGTAAGGCCTAATTTTGGGACTTTAATAATTAGAATAGGGTTTTGGTGCACAGTCGACTATAACTTTAAGGAGGAGCCCCCAAAATAGGGATGGGCTGCTGCATTGCAATGAAAAAAGGAACTTCAGAAGATGCCTCAAAGGCCTCAGATTGATCAGGGACACAGAAAGATCTGGGTTCTTGTTAAGGGATTAAGGGGTTTACGGGTTTAGGGTTTTTTTAAGCTCCTTTTTGATGCCTGCCGGGTTTAGGGGTTTAGGGTCTAGGGTTTAGGCGTTACCCGTTTATGTGTTTATATACAGTTTAGGGCTTAGGGAGAGCAGGTTGCGGAACACAGCGAGGAATTTATCAGTTTACTGTCTGGCGCTTAGTAGGGAACGGGGGAATGGATCCCTATAGTAGTCCCTATCTAATCCCCAATGATAGTCCCCATGATCCATTCCCTAATTCCCTACTAAGAACCAGAGAGTTTAGGTTGAGGTGTTTGAACCCTTATGAAGCTTCCGACAGACCTAACCCTGAAGCTTACAAGCCTAGGCCCACTTGAAGATTCCTGGGTGGTTACAAGTGAGGTTCTAAGTCCCCTTATATGATATAGATTATAACCATAGTTACCCTACTTATAACTACCCATGAACCTCCAAGCACTCATCCTGCATGTTCATGTACGACACCCCTCTTGAAGCAGTTCAAGCTTGACGGACGACTCCGCAACCCGAGCCTCCGAAACTCTGAAATCATGTGGCACACTTGGAGGTTCATAGGTACTTATAAGTGGGGTTATAAGTCCCGTAAAGAGGTTATAACCATACTTATCCCACTTGTAACCCTACTTACACTACCCGTGAACCTCCAAGCAACAGCTAAAACCCGATGCCCTCAAGCCAAATAACCGCAAACCGAATGAACCCCAAACCCAAAAACAAGCGAACCCAAAGAACGTTGCAAGGGTTAACCCATCAGCTCCTCAACCTTCTGACGATCCCTGGCCTATAAGGGATTTAAGTGTATGTAGGGTTTAGGGTTTTATAGTGTCATAGAGCCGGCCCCAACCACAGTCAAGTTGCGGGATTTCCTGGAACCCCAACCCAAAAAGTCTACAAGCCGCGGCTTCAGCAACAAAACACCCGCTGCGCTTGTCTGCGCCATACATACATACATACATATATACGTACATATGTATGCACGTACTTACGTATGTACGTACATGTATTTGAATATCTTTGTATATACATACACAGACTATGTGCGCATGAGAATATCTACATTTACAGACACCCACACGCACACACATATGTATGTGTGCGTAACTATATGAATTTATGTGTATAAATGCACATGTACATAGGCTTTTTCATCTGTCTAGGAGTTTATGTGTAAGATATGCTGGTGTACGCTCCCTCTCTCTCTCTCTCTCTCTCTCTCTCTGCCGCAGGCGCACGCCATCTTTGTACAGATAGATAGATGCATAGGGATGGATGGATGGATGGACGGACGGACGAACGGACGGATGGATGGAGAGAGGCATAGTCAGATACACAGATGGACACAGATGGATGGATAGACAGCCAGACAAATGAACACACAGACAGAGAAAGGGATGGATGTAGAGAATATAGAGATAGAGAGATAAAGAGATAGAGAGATAGACAGATAGGGAGATAGACAGAGGAGAGAGAGAGAGAGAGAGAGAGAGAGAGATAGAGAGACAGAGAGAAGAGAGGTAGAGAGACAGACAGACAGACAGATGCATAGGCGGGCAGCAAAGATCACAGTGTGCAATTTGGGCGGGGGTCTAGGCAGGCTTTGAAGTTACAAGGCTTTTAGGCAGCAAGGATGAAGAGCGCTGGATCCTGGACATCTTATCCACAGAGTTCAATAAATCATGAGAACAAGGGCCCATATGCAATGGAGTTAGGGAGGCCTTGCAACATCCTTGGGCGTCTTGCCCGCTAGGCAGAAAATTCGGATACTTCACGGAAACCAAAAAGGAAACTCCGCATACAGACATCGAACAAGGCTTGGAAAACCTCTCCCCTCCGTCTGCACACGCCTCGCCAGACGGCTTGGTTACGTAGAAGTAGGGTCGGAAGCCTCACTTGCGAGGGCCCACAGGCTCAAACCCTGGTTTACGGTGTAGGGTTTTGGACTTATGGGCTATCGATTCTCTTTCTGTCAGAACCCCTACTTTCATTGCAGCATGCTTGATACCTGCGGGGTTTGAGGGTCTCCATGACAACCTGACACTGGGTTTAGGGTTCAGGGTGTTTTGAAAGTTTTCGCTACCTTCCCAAGTCAGAGCAGGAGGTCCAAAAGATTGACGGCTAAGGTTCTGGGGCAGGGAGTTTGGCAGGCACCTACGAAGACGCCCAGGGCGTGATTCTGACTGGGAAAAAGACTACCCTGAACCATGTCGGGTCTTGCCCACGAGCATCCTTGGTTAATGTAGGGGCCTGAATAATTAGAATAGGGTTTTGGGTCCCACTATGCTATAATTCTACTAAGGAACCCCCAAATAGTATAGGTAATTACTGAGGCCCCTACATTAGGGTTTCAGGTTCAGGGCTTAGGGTTAGCGCACTTTCAAACTCAAGTTAAGGGTCTTAGGATGCAGGGTTTTCAAGTTTAGGGTTAAAAATTGTGGCTCGCAAGCTATTCGTACACTGGTAGTATAGGATTCAGGGTTTAGGGTTCAGGGGTTTAGGGGTGCAGGGGTTGACAGGTTTACGGGCTTTGGGTTTAGAGGTTTAAGGGTTAAGGGGCTTAGGGGTTCACGGTTTAGGGTTGAGAGTTCAGCCAAGCAGCCATGAACGTGAAGGAGGACAGAAACGCCGTGACGCGTGACCTAAGTCAAGTCAGTGTGTATTGGAACAAACAGCCCCTAAACCCTAAACTGTGAGGCCATAACAAACTGGAAGGTGCCCAGCTACCATGCAACCGATACTATCTTGCGCAGAGAGCCCAATACCCCTTAAATAAGGAATATAGCTTAAACCATAATATTCAGCCCTGTAATTTAAGCCATATTCCTTTATTAAGGGGGCTCTCTGGGTGGTTTCAGTGCTGGAGTAAGGTTCAGCTCTGGCTTCCGGTCAAGAGCACCCCGAACCTCAACCGAAAGTAGGGGAGCTGTACTTGGAGGATCATGGGACTTAGTGAGTAAGGTTATGAGTACCTTAACTGGGGTTATAAGTATAGTTACTGGTTACTAAGTCCCATGGTCCTTTAAGTAGGGGTTTAAGGTTAGGGGTTTGGAGTTTGGGTTTTCTGTTTATGGACTGGGGGTTTAGGCTTTAAGGGCTTAGCCTTTATTAAGGGGCTTAGGCTTAGAGTCTGGGACTTTCAAAGTGCTCGGATGCTTGCATGGGCGGTGCGAAGCCTGAGTTCTGAGTTCGGTAGTGATGGGAGGCCAAAATGGGGGTTTAAGATTCTCTTGGGGTAGGGATTCCTTAATGTGAACTCCATAATGGGAACCCTAATCCCTACTAAACCCCCATAGGCTAAAACCCCTTGTGGCCTCCTATGAGGTAGTGAAACCCGAGTTTCCAAAGTCCGTCAGTATGCCAGACATACATAGCGGCACGAGGCCCAGTATTCCAGAGTCAAGACCTCCCTTGTTAAGAATCCACTATTCGACCCGAAAGAGCGATTCTTCGCTACGGCGTGCGCCCTCGACAATGAAAATTTCCGTCCAGGTCTCTGTCGTATGTTCCCGCTTCCGAAGTTGCTGACTACTGTAGAATACTGTCAACCACCGTTAAGCCTACTTGTCGGGTATCATGGGGAACTAAAGGTTAACCTTTTTGGTTACATAGGGGTTATATAGGGACTATACTCCCCAAAACAGGGTTAAAGGTTACCTACTCTACTACTAGGTATGCTACATGAAAGCGGCACCTGGGTCTTTGTTTGCGGACGCCAAGGTTGCAGGTTCGCAACTCTAAGCTCCAGAGACGGTGGGAGACCAGACCGGATTCTGGCATCCTCCCCAAACATTCGTAGAACAAATACTAATACCATACCATATCATACCGTACCATACCAGACCCTGCCGTTCACAAACAACGCCATACAACACCCATCCATGCGCAGGACATACCGGTACACACAATTACACATACTTCCATCCTAGGCCCTTAGGCCCTAGGGCCTCTGTGCACGCGTACGTGTCTGTGTGTGTGCAGACATACAGATACACAGATAGATAGATAGATATCCAGGTAGGTAGGTAGGTAGGTAGATGCATGTATGTATGTATGTATGTACGTATGTATGTAAATATGTGAGTATGTAAGTATGAAAAGTAAATAAGTAAGTATATATGTATGCATGTATGACGATAGTTATACAAGACGTTTCAAGACGATGTGTGTGTTGAAAATGTGAAAAGTCGACAAACGGGACGCGAGCTAGGGTCCGCCGCCCTTCGGGCGGTCCCACAGCGATGGCAACTGCCCTTTACAGATGGCCATCGCCCAGCACACGGCTACTGATTTCAGGTGACAATGCCAAGACAAGCCAGACACACGCCGAAATACCCATGAAGATGTCGAAAGCCGTGTACATCCAAGGGAAAACAGCTGCCTTGGGGAAGCGTGGCACCTGGAAGTACACCACGTTCCTCTTGGTCTGAGGAAGCTGAATGATTATGGAGCCATAAGGATTGATAGCTCCACTGAAGCCCATGTAGGTGCACTTCACCAGGGTCTGACCATTCTCTAGCGCCGCATACTGGTGCCCGTGCAGATGCTGCCGGCCGATGTTACTCCAGGTGGCACTGCTTTCCAGAAGCATATCAGCTGAACCGATCGGGCGCGTCACCGAGGGGAAGTCCGTGTCAAAACAAATGGTTCCTGGGTTACGGCTGGTGTTCTTTCCACAAAGTCACTTCCCTTCCCACCCCCAAAACCTGCACAGTTCTCCTAAAACCTGAAGTTCTAAAGCCCAAAACCCGAAACCCTAGACTCCTAAACTCTAGACCTCTAAGATCCCTAAACCCCCACAATCCGTAAAAGCCCTAGAAAAGCCCTAAAAAATCCAACCAGGTGAGACCCAGGCTCCCGTGACCGTGGTATTCTTCGAGGCACTACCGATTTGCACAGAGGCCACCGAAGGCGGTGCGTCCCCTGGCTTCTGGCCAGCTTCAGTCATAGCAGGGACACATCTGTTCATACATACATACATACATACATATGTATAAATTTTGATATTTATGTTTATGCTTAATTATTTATGTATTTCTGTGTAGAATTATGCTTATGTACATGTAGATGTGCTATGTATATATGTATATATAGAGATATGACCAAAACCCAATTGAATCCTAAACCTTGTTCTGCCTGGCTTCAGGCCGGCTTCGATCACTGGCACCGGATGGTTCTTGGCGTAGCTCATCGCCGAGCCATCCTTCGACACAAGGTTGTACCACGACCTGCGAGGCGGAGTAGGGATTTTTGGAGTCCAGGTGCTTAGGAACCCTAAACCCTAAACCCTAAGCCGCTTCTATACTGAACTTAGAACCCTAGCAATAATTAGAATTTTAGCTGTTTCTTAGGGATTATAATAACCAAAAACTAAAAATTATTTCTAAGTACCCCTAAGGTTTCAGGCTTTACGGCCTAAGGGCTTCGGAACTTAGCGTTGCGTTTTGCTCCGGAGGTTTCGGGAACTGCTTCTGTTGATGATATAAATCCTGCATTACCTTAAGGACCCTAAACTATGGGAATTATGGTATATTCCTTATTATGGGCAATGCAGGATTTATATAACATCAACCGTTCAGGGAGGAGTTTAGACACCCAATCGTCCCAAACGGGTATCGAGCCTCCGGGGCCCTCCTAGGTTTAGGGGTTTAGGGGTTTCGGGACGGTTTAAGGGTTTAAGGGCTTGGGGGTTTAGGGGTTTAGGCGGGTTTAGAGGTTTAGGGGTTTAGGGGTTTAGGGGTTAAGGCCATCAACCCAAGACCGTCATACAGCCACAGCAAGAAAGCGGGCTCATTGATTCTATGCGTCGTCACTGTTTACAACCTTGCGTGGGCGGTAGACGGTGAAGAGTGCTACCTAAAGGGCATAGACATCGTTTAACACAGGGCATGGAATAATCAGCAATACCAAACCCTTACGGTGGCCTTATCACTACTATGTTGTAGCGTACTATACTGCAGTCTACTATGTTCGATCATATGATGTTCGATGTTTATGTTACGCTGAAATGAAAATGTGTTACATTATACTATATTGCGTTGTATTGCAATGCATCACATTATAATGGTTTTTCATTCTGTATTGTACTATTTCTACCGTTTATACCCTTATAGGAATTTGTAGCACAGTATAGCCTATTCGTAACGCATACTACAGATATGCAGCAAACTCCAAAAAGTTGGAAACCTAGTTAAGGACAAATAGTGCTGGGATTCCCTATACTTTACTCTTAGGGGTTGAGGCTATCGGGTTTCCAATTTTTTGGCTTCTACTGTAGCCAGAGAACCCTTTTTACCGAGAAGCCTTTATTACTAGGATACCCAGTAACCTAAGAATAAAAAGGCCTCTCTTTTTGGTGTTGGGTAACTTTATAAGGAACCTAGGACTACAAAAAGGGAATAAGGGTACTACTGGGCATCCTAGATTAACTACCGGGCGGCTGAGGCCTTCAGGTTTCGGCTGCTGCCTGCCGGAAAGCAGGCAGTTCCCCAGACCCCCGGGAGGATCCAAAAAGTAGATCCCTTAATGGGGGTTCCTTTTAAGGGTTCCTTTATGGGTCCCTGTAAGGGATCTATAGGGTCGTAGGGTTGAGGGTTTAGGGTAGATACCTTAATGGCGGTTCCTATAAAGTACCCTTAGTAGTATAAGGCCCCAAATTAGGGGATCTACTTTCTAGATCCTCCCGGGGGTCTGGCTCGTTAACCTCCAGACACACAAACTCCTCAGAGCCAGCAGCCTTAAAATTGAATCCTAAACTCTAAACCCTGAATCCCCAGTCCGTTGACCATAAACCCTGAACCCCAACCCTAAACGCAAACCCTAGAGCCCAGGGGGCCTGCCGTCCTGACGATAGCACAGCACCACCACGGCCTGTATCTGCGTCTTTTGATAATGCTTCTGGAGAAGGTCCTGGCAGATTACTCAAGCGCGTACTGGTAGGACTTGATGATATAAATCCTGCATGACCCATAATAAGGAATATACCATAATTCCCATAGTTTAGGTTCCTTAAGGTAATGCAGGATTTATATCATCAACCGTAGGACTTGATGCTTAGGGTACATCCCAAGCTCGGGTTTATCGTTGAGGTGCAGAAGCCCCGGGTCTTTGGGCTGCTACAGGAATTTTCACAACCCTAAACCCTAAACCCTAAAGCAAAGCCGAACTTGAAAACCCCACAAACCCCCAGGAAAACAGCACCAGTCCCTCTCACCCGGCACTCACTCGTGCAAACGCACATAAAAATTCACAAACGTAGATGTACATGGAAATTCTGTGTGTGTGTGTGTTTATATGTATATATGTATGTATGATATTCGCGCACACACACATGCGAAACACATACATACGCACACAGTCGGCACGCACATATATGTACATACAAACACACGCACATGAATGCTTATGTGTGTGTGAGAGAACATAAGTCTACATTATATATATATATATATATGTTTACATACATATATATATATATATAAGTGTGCGTGTATACATATATGCACATCTAAATCTAGACCTACACCTACGGATACATATACATCTACATCTGCACCTACACCTACACCTACCTATACATATACATAGACATAGTCATAGACATCGACACAGACGTAGACATGAACATATATAGATGTATCTAGATATTGATTTACATACACACAGATATTTACATATATATATATGTACACTATATACATACATACATTCGTATAGATATAGATATCCCTCTCTCTGCAAACAAGATCCCTGCACGGGGAACCTTCAACCGTGAACAGCCAAACCATGGTGACCGGCCTGGTACTTCGGAACAGGAGACCCGCCACTGGCGGGTGTGCTCACTTCGCTGTGCATTACCTCGGCTCTTGAGGCTTCAGGTTATTTAGGGTTTAGGGTCTTCTGCTACTGCCACTGCCACTGCTAATGGATCTGCTGCTACTGCTGCAGTTGCGACTGGTTCTACTGCTGCCACTGCTGATGGTAGCAGTAGAGGAGTAGTGGTAGCAGTAGTAGTAGTAGTAGTAGTAGCAGCAGTAGTACTAGTAGTACTACTGGTAGTAATAGTAGTAGTAGTAGTAGTAGTAGGAGTAGTAGTAGTAGTAGTAGTAGAAATAGTAGTCGTACTTATAAAAGTAGTACCCCTGAAATTACTACTACTGCTACTACCACCACCACCACCACCACTACCACTACTACCACTACTACTACCACCACTATTACTACTACTGCTACAACAACAACTACTACTACAACTACAACTACAACTACAACTACAACTACTACTACTACTACTTCTACAACTACTACTACTATTACCACTACTACTACCACTACTACTACCACTACTACTACCACTACTACTACCACTACTACTACTACTACTACTACTACTACTACTACTACTACTACTACGGTACCTTCAACTGTTGTCACGGTAAGCAATATGCAAGTGATGGCAAGCCACAATATCGATCCCTCACCATCTCACCATGTGTGTCGGTGTGCCACTGTGTGTCAAGGACCGAGGTACTTGTAAGACAGATTTGAGGAAAGGCAGGTTTTCCTTGCATTTCGGCAGAGTAATAAGTGTTAACTGCATAGTGTGCCTTTTCTACAGTTAACACTCAGTTAACACTCAGTTAACACTACAGTTAACACTACAGTTAACACTGCCGAAATGCCGCAAAAACCAGCATTTTGCAGAATACACGCATTTAAAAAAGAAAATCTGCTAGTTTTTGTATCTTTTATACACATTTGAAGAAAACGCTGGTTTCCCCAGCATTTCGGCAGTGTTAACTGTAGCGTTAACTGTAGTGTTAACTGAGTGTTAACTGAGTGTTAACTGAGCGTTAACTGTGGGAAATGTAAGGAATTTATACTAAGCCAGAATACCTTGGTCATCTCAGCAAGAAGGATCCTGTCGTACCTTCAACTGTTGTCACGGTAAGCAATATGCAAGTGATGGCAAGCCACAATATCGATCCCTCACCATCTCACCATGTGTGTCGGTGTGTCACTGTGTGTCAAGGACCGAGGTACTTGTAAGACAGATTTGAGGAAAGGCAGGTTTTCCTTGCATTTCGGCAGAGTAATAAGTGTTAACTGCATAGTGTGCCTTTTCTACAGTTAACACTCAGTTAACACTCAGTTAACACTACAGTTAACACTACAGTTAACACTGCCGAAATGCCGCAAAAACCAGCATTTTGCAGAATACACGCATTTAAAAAAGAAAATCTGCTAGTTTTTGTATCTTTTATACACATTTGAAGAAAACGCCTGTTTTCCCAGCATTTCGGCAGTGTTAACTGTAGCGTTAACTGTACTGTTAACTGAGTGTTAACTGAGTGTTAGCTGAGCGTTAACTGTGGGAAATGTAAGGAATTTATACTAAGCCAGAATACTTTGGTCATCTCAGCAAGAAGGATCCTGTCGTACCTTCAACTGTTGTCACGGTAAGCAATATGCAAGTGATGGCAAGCCACAATATCGATCCCTCACCATCTCACCATGTGTGTCGGTGTGTCACTGTGTGTCAAGGACCGAGGTACTTGTAAGACAGATTTGAGGAAAGGCAGGTTTTCCTTGCATTTCGGCAGAGTAATAAGTGTTAACTGCATAGTGTGCCTTTTCTACAGTTAACACTCAGTTAACACTCAGTTAACACTACAGTTAACACTACAGTTAACACTGCCGAAATGCCGCAAAAACCAGCATTTTGCAGAATACACGCATTTAAAAAAGAAAATCTGCTAGTTTTTGTATCTTTTATACACATTTGAAGAAAACGCTGGTTTTCCCAGCATTTCGGCAGTGTTAACTGTAGCGTTAACTGTAGTGTTAACTGAGTGTTAACTGAGTGTTAACTGAGCGTTAACTGTGGGAAATGTAAGGAATTTATACTAAGCCAGAATACTTTGGTCATCTCAGCAAGAAGGATCCTGTCGGCTGATGGAGGAAATCTTGCACCATCTGCCTAATAACAGGTGAGACGACACTTGAGCATAACCCCGCGCCCCCTTTTTAACATTGAAGATGATGGATACGGAGGTGATGCAAGATTTTTGTCATTGGAACCCACGGCACTTCCGAGGATCACCGATCAATGTTAAAAAGGGGGGTGGGGTGTCTGCTTGGCTTGGCCACTTAAACTGGTGCAAGATTTCCTCCATCAACAGTACTACTACTACTCCTACTACTCCTACTACTCCTACTACTCCTACTACTCCTAGTACTCCTACTACTCCTACTACTCCTACTACTCCTACTCCTACTCCTACTCCTACTCCTACCCCTACCCCTACCCCTACCCCTTCTCCTACTCCTACTCCTACTCCTACTCCTGCTTACTACCCCTACTGCTACTGCTACTGCCACTGCAACTGCTATTGCTACTGCTACTGCTACTACTACGACCACTACGACTACGACTACGACTACGACTACAACTATGACGACGACGACGACCACATACCACGACAAGGACGACGACTACCAGGGGTACTGTCTACACCCGGCTTGAATCTCATCGGCCGGGACGAACACAAACCAACGCGAAAGCCTAAACCTTGAGACCATGAAGTCTGAAGGGGAACCCCCAAAACCTTAAACCGTCAACTAACCAGCCGAACAGCAATGTCACCAACATAAACTCTAAATTCGAATTCTAATTGCAGCAAAACCTACCTTTCTAGGGCTCCTGATTATGGCTTCTTTATATAGTTGCTTAAACAGCAATGTTTATTGCGGCTACAGGTAACAGCTGCAACCCGAGCGCCTCGCCTCTGGACCGACAGCCTCCGACAAACCCTAGGATACCCAGTAACCTAAGAATAAAGGCTTCTCTTTTTGGTATTGGGTAACTTTATAAGGAACCTAGGACTACAAAAAGGGAATAAGGGTACTACTGGGCATCCTAGAACCTCTGAAGAACCTTCCGCCGTAAATCCAACAGCAACTCAAGAAAACTCTCATTCAAGTGTACGTGTGCATACAAGTGTATACATATGTACGTATGCACGTATACAAAGGCGTATATATACATATATATATATATATATCTGTACATATATATATATATATATATATACCAAAACCGTACACCCGACTTAGGGGCCGAGTTCCCTCTCCGAAAAAAGGTTCTATAACCTTGTCAGTTATGGTAGGATTATAAAAACCCTGAACCCTCAACCCCAAACCCCTAAACCCTACACACCCTAAACCCCTAACCCCTAACAACTGACCCCTAAACTCCACCTAGCTTCCGCGCTTTGATTCTCCGAAGAACCCTAATCCTTAAACAATGAACCCTACACCCTAGCAGGTTCAAGGTTGACGACTCAGCTACGACTTAGAGGTTCATGGGACTGAGCAACTAGGATAATAATTAGGGTAGCTCTACTTATAGCAACTTATACCCCAGTTAAGGTACTTATGACCTCACTTACTAAGTCCCATGATGCTCTAAGTAGAGCCTAAACCCTAAACCCCATAGATCCCTTTAACAGGAACCATAGAGATCCCTTGAAAAAACTTTAGAAATCCCTTTAAGGAGACCCTAAACCCCATAGATCCCTTTAAAGGGAACCCTAGAGATCCCTTTAAAAGGAACCCTAGAGGTCCCTTTAAAAGGAACCCTAGAGATCCCTTTAAAGGGAACCCTAGAGATCCCTTTAAATGGAACCCATAGATCCCTTTAAAAGGAACCCCATAGATCCCTTTAAAAGGAACCCTAGAGATCCCTTTAAAAGGAACCCTAGAGATCCCTTTAAAAGGAACCCTAGAGATCCCTGAAAAAGGAACCCTAGAGATCCCTATAAAAGAAACCCTAGAGATCCCTGTAAAAGGAACCCTAGAGATCCCTTTAAAAGGAACCCTAGAGATCCCTTTAAAAGGAACCCTAGAGATCCCTTTAAAAGGAACCCTAGAGATCCCTTTAAAAGGAACCCTAGAGATCCCTTTAAAAGGAACCCTAGAGATCCCTTTAAAAGGAACCCTAGAGATCCCTTTAAAAGGAACCCTAGAGATCCCTTTAAAAGGAACCCTAGAGATCCCTTTAAAAGGAACCCTAGAGATCCCTTTAAAAGGAACCCTAGAGATCCCTTTAAAAGGAACCCTAGAGATCCCTTTAAAAGGAACCCTAGAGATCCCTTTAAAAGGAACCCTAGAGATCCCTTTAAAAGGAACCCTAGAGATCCCTTTAAAAGGAACCCTAGAGATCCCTTTAAAAGGAACCCTAGAGATCCCTTTAAAAGGAACCCTAGAGATCCCTTTAAAAGGAACCCTAGAGATCCCTTTAAAAGGAACCCTAGAGATCCCTTTAAAAGGAACCCTAGAGATCCCTTTAAAAGGAACCCTAGAGATCCCTTTAAAAGGAACCCTAGAGATCCCTTTAAAAGGAACCCTAGAGATCCCTTTAAAAGGAACCCTAAAGATCCCTTTAAAAGGAACCCTAGAGATCCCTTTAAAAGGAACCCTAGAGATCCCTTTAAAAGGAACCCTAGAGATCCATTTAAAAGGAACCCTAGAGGTCCCTTTAAAAGGAACCCTAGAGATCCCTTTAAAAGGAACCCTAGAGATCCCTTTAAAAGGAACCCTAGAGATCCCTTTAAAAGGAACCCGAGAGATCCCTTTAAAAGGAACCCCTAGAGATCCCTTTAAAAGGAACCCTAGAGATCCCTTTAAAAGGAACCCTAGAGATCCCTTTAAAAGGAACCCTAGAGATCCCTTTAAAAGGAACCCTAGAGATCCTTTTAAAAGGAACCCTAGAGATCCCTTTAAAAGGAACCCTAGAGATCCCTTTAAAAGGAACCCTAGAGATCCCTTTAAAAGGAACCCTAGAGATCCCTTTAAAAGGAACCCTAGAGATCCCTTTAAAAGGAACCCTAGAGATCCCTTTAAGGAGCTTGTCCCTTGGGCCTCTAAGTACGCGAGCCAAGGAGCGATGGTATCACCGGCCTCGAGGCGCTTTTGGGTCTCGCCGTACCTAAGGGATCTTTAGGGATCCCTTTAAGGGATCCTTGAAAGGCTCTCTTTAAGGGATCCAGAGGGGTTCCTTTAAGGGTCCCGCCGTTCCTGGGAGTTTGAGGGTTTAGGGGGGTTTAGGGTTTAGGGGTTTGGGGGCTTAAGGGGTTCAGGGGGTTTAGGGGGCTTAGGGTTCAGTTTAGGGGTTTAGTTATATAGGAGTTTGGGGGCTTAGGGTTAAGTACCTTAATCTCGCCGTACCTAAGGGATCCTTACAGTCCCCTTTCAGGGATCCTTCAAGGGCTTCCCTTTAAGGGATCCAGATGGGTTCCTTTTCGAGCTCCTTTAAAGTGATCCTTTCAGGGTTGGGGAGTTTCAGGCTTTGGGGGATTTAGGGGGTTTAGTTAGGGGTTTAGGGGTTTAGGGTTTCAGGGTTTCAGAGGTTTAAGGTATAGGGATTTAGAGGTTTAGGGTTTAGGGCTTCAGGGGCTTAGGGTTCAGTTAGGGGTTTAGGGGCTTAGAGGGTTTAGTTAGGGGTTTAGGGTTTAGGGGCTTAGGGGGTTTAGTTTGGGGTTTAGGGTTTTGGGGTTTAGGGGCTTCGAGGGTTTAGTGAGGGGTTTAGGGTTTGGGGGTTCAGGGGCTTAAGGGGTTTAGTTTGGGGTTTAGGGTTTCGGGGTTTAGGGGCTTAGGGGGTTTAGTTAGGGGTTTAGGGTTTCGAGGTTTAGGGACTTAGGGGGTTTAGTTTGGGGTTTGGGGTTTAAGGGTTTAGGGGCTTAGGGGGTTTAGTGAGGGGTTTAGGGTTTCAGGCGTTTAAGGTATAGGGATTTAGGGTTTAGGGTTTAGGGGTTTAGGGGTTCAGGGGGTAGGGTTTAGAGTTCAGAAGACTAGGGGCAATAGAAGGAATTTAAAATTAGAAGAAGCCTTTTGGGGGGTCTATTGCGTTTGCGATGATTTCAAGAATTAACCCTGGGCTTCAGCTAGTACCTCTGTCAGGGGGGTGGGTTAGGTTAGGGTGCCTTATTCCCCAACACTCACACCAAGGCTTACGCTTCGGATGGTGGTTTTCGCAGAAGCAAAGGTTTAGGATGTAAGCTGTTGGATTTAGGAACTTGGGATTTTGAGGGCTTAGGAATTGGGTTTACTTTCTGGGACCCTTTGTCCGAAACTATGGGTACTCCTAGAACTTTCCACGGGAACTAGACGGTGATAATCTTAGCCATGATCCGACCTCGAAATTAGAACCTTCAAATGAGCTTAGGCTTGTGTTCTCAATCGTTTTACCCTAGAGTGAAAAGACCAAACCCAAGCACAGGGTGGTACTTTCGAGCAAGAGCACATGTCTCGCATCATGCTGATGCAGCTGACCCGATAATAATCTTGCGGCTCTCCTCCCGGCGGTTCGAACTGCATGCCCATGAACCTTGCTTTGGTCTCTTAAACCCGACACCCTAAACCTGGTTCAGGTTTTCGGCTCTAAGAGTTCACAAGTTTGAGCTCACTAGAGCCGAAACAATGCAAAAGCTCTTTAGGACTTGGTGACGTCGTGGGCGCATAGTAGCGGACACCCCCTGCGAGGCAAAGGGAGAACCTTGGATGCTCCGTTCGTGTCTTTCTTTAGGGGTTAGGGCGCAGGTTGCGCAGTACAGGGCCTTAATAATTAGAATGGGGTTTGGGGTTCTTGAGTATCACTTTAAGAATGAAGGAACCCTAACAAACAAGATAGGTAATCATTATGAGGTTCTGGGCTCCTTTCAAGTATATTGTTAGTGAGGAACCCTGAGGAGTAGTAAATGTAGCTATTCTGTGGTTTTGGGTTCCTTTATAGTATAACCTAAGTTATGTTTAGGGCTTATAGGGGTTTGGGGTGGGTTGGGGGGGGTTAGGGTTTATAGGGTTTTAGGGTTTAGGGTTTAGGGTTCAGGGTTCAAAGGGGTTTAGGGTTTGTTCACAAACTGCCGAAAACCCTGGAACAGAATCTTCTTGGCGAAATCCAGGACTGAAACTCTGTGACAGGGGATGAAGCTACTTTTCCTTTTATGGCTTAGTATCTTGGGAAAGTTGAAAAATTGAAGAGAACATGCCCTTAACTCTAAACCCTAAACACTTAACCCTACACCAGAAACCCCTATCAGCCCTCCTAAACCTAAACCCTAAACCTTAAACCCTAGATTGAAACCATATTCCTTTTGCCGCCCGGAAAAAACCTGATGATCTTGAAGGCCCAGGCGCAAAGTTAAAAGTGATGCCCTGGCAGTGCATGCGGAATGCAGGGTTGAGGGGTTTGGGGTTGAGGGGTTTAGGGTTCCTTTAAAGGGGGTTCCTTTAAAGCAATCTAAAAGGGTTCTATGAAGGGCTGCTGTGGCTTCGGCGGAATTGAGGTTTCAGGCTGCCGCTCGAAAAGTTCTCCTTCTCCTCCTGCTTGCCTTACTGCCACTGCAACCGCGACCCCCGCTCCTGCTCCGAGAAACTCAAACTCTGCGCTACTACTCCCGCTACTGCTACTGCTGCTGCTACTGCTATTGCTACTGCCAGCACGACGACTGCTACTACTACGACGACTGCCACTAAAGTTACGGCAACTATTGCACCGCAACCCATGCCCAAGAATCATCCCTGGTTCTGTGTTTTGGGTAGTCGGGCAGCAGTAACTGCGAGACCAAATCCCCTTCAACCCTGCCCGAAAAACTCAACTGTAGGTTTAGGGTTTTGGGTCTATTGGTGTAGGGTTTAGGGTTTAACCAGGGTTTAGGGTTTTTAGAGCCTCCTCTTGGCTGTATCCAAGGAGAACTAGAGGTTCACCTTTGGGATTTGTATGGGGACTATACTGCCCGGAAAAGGTTAAATGTTGCATGCTCTACTTCTCAGAACTTAACTGTAGCTGCTCTGATACTTCTGAGTCTCCGGGCACCCAAATATCCAAATTCCAACTGCCCAGCTTTTACTTCACAATGCCTCCAGCCCCGCACTGCAGATGGGTGG
Source organism: Symbiodinium sp. CCMP2592 (assembly GCA_905221615.1). NCBI lineage: Eukaryota > Dinophyceae > Suessiales > Symbiodiniaceae > Symbiodinium > Symbiodinium sp. CCMP2592. The sequence continues at coordinate 66,656 of CAJNDT010000449.1, forward strand.
GTAAATCGGTGGGCACCGGCCGCCGCCAGCCAGCTGAGGACGAAGGTGACACCGCTGCGTCCAAACCACGCGGCACATTGTGTCAGGATAAGAGCCTGCGGTTTAGGGTTTAGGGTTCAGGGATTACTGTTTAGGGTTCGGGGCTTAAGTGCCACAAACACCTACTCAACCCCCAAACCCAAGAAAGCATGTTAAAGCCTAAAGCCCCATACTCTAAGCCCTGAAACCCTAAACCCTAAACCCCAGACCCTCAAGAACGGGATAAATAGACATTGTGTGAATTTCGCTTCGAACTGCATCCTCATGAGCTTCCAATTTTCCTTAAACGTGTAGGAAGACACGCCGATCCAACACCAAGCCGCACCAACCAGCCCCAACCCAGACCCCCGGGAGGATCCAAAAAGTAGATCCCTTAATGCCTATAAGGTACCCTTAGTAGTATAAGGCCCCACATTAGGGGATCTACTTTCTAGATCCTTTCGGGGATCTGGGAGGTGCCGACCGGTCCGGCCTGGCCCGGCCCCAGCCCCCAGCCCCACCCCCAACCCCAGCCCCAAGCTCAGACCCCCCCTAAGCCCAGCCCGATCAAAAGACAAAAACAAAACTTTCGCTCAAAACTTTCGCTCGAAACTCCGGACCCGAACCCTATACAATTTCTACAAACTCTAAACCCTAAATCCTAAACCCTCAACCCTTAATCCTAAACCCTAAACCCTAAACCCTAAATCCCAAACCCTAAACCCTAAACAGACGGAGCCGTCGAGGCCTGGCCCGCCAGGTCGTAGGCCGGGCTCGCGATGGAGCCGATGGGAAGGAAGAAGAAGGATAGAATCCACCTCTCAGGGGTTTGTAGGGTTTAAGGTTTAGGGGTTTAGGGTTTAAGGTTTAAGGGTTTAGGGTTTAATGTTCTAAACCAATGTCTTAAAGCTTTAGGGTTTAAGGGACAATACTTCTCAAACATGTCTTAATGGTTCAGGGTTTAAGGGTCAACATTACAAAAAGATGTCTCAAAGGTTTAGAGTTTCAGGGTCAATGTTGAAAACAACCTTAAAGGTTTAGGGCTTAAGATGGTTTACGGTTTAGGGCTTAGAGCTCAGAGTTTAGTGCTTGGGCTTTGGGACCGCAAAGCTAGCTAAGGGGTTTCAGTTGATACGCGCTCAGCACCTACAAACCCTAAACCCTAAACCCCAAGGCGTTTTATGTCAGGGCTCCAGCTCTTTCATACACCCTAAACCCAATGATTGAATGGGAAGACATAATAGTCTTAGGAATGGCCGAGGATCAAAGCGGTGTTGATGCAAGGAAAGGCCAGTGTGACAACCGCGCTCTCCTGGGCGGTTCTTGGGTCTAGGAGCCAGGATTAGGGGTACACTTGGGGATATGGACTCTCTCAATAAGGTCCCTTTTAAAGAGAGCCAGCAGTTGGGTTAAGAAGAGAACCCTTTAAGGGGTCTCCCTGATACTACCCACAACTAATTTCAAAACAATGTTGCTCTTCTTTTCAAGGGTCGTTTTCCATGCGCAGGGTTTAGGTTTTACGGAGTTTTACGGTTCAGGGAAACGGTTTAGGGCGTAGGGTTGAGAGTTTATGGTTTAGGCTCTCGCCCCGGAAACATAAAGTCAAAAGGCTTGTCATAAGGATCCCAACACGAAGGTCCTGAAAAAAAGGAATCTGCTCATCAGGGGTCTACATTGTAGCTGTTGTTCCTTCTTGATACTATGCTAAAATCAAACAGCCCTAAACCCTAAACCCAAAGCCCTAAACCCTAAACCCTAAAACAACGATGCTGAACGGCCGAGGCTCTGGGTGCAGCTTCACAAGCCTTCGATGTGTCAAGTAGGCGATGCTGAGCGGTATCTGCAAGAGGACGCAAATCCTGGGCTGAGGGTCCAGCTTGTTGTGGCTACAGGGTTCTTAATGATTAGGATAGGGTTTCGGAGTATATTTTCGTATAATTATGTCATATTCGGGAAACCTGAGGTACTTCAAAGTTCATGGTCACTAGACCTTCGATTGGTTATAAACCCAGTTAAAAACGCTGAATCTGGCTTGTAGCTACCCAGGAACCCTCAAGAAAAGTGAAAATAGCAACCGTTGCAGGATGTCCTCTGTCTGAACCCTCGAAGATCAACAAACTGCTGAGGCTTAGATATAAACTGTCCCAAAGCAGCACCAGGGCCCAACACACGTTTCTACTCTCCATCCCAGCCTTCCCTACCCTAAACCCTAAACCCCAAAACTCGAGCCCTTTGAAGCACTGGACCCTAAACTTGAGGGTGAAAGGGTTCCTAAACCACCAAAATCGAAAGCTGGGTCCCTTAATATAGGGGCCTTAAATAGAATCGGGTTCCTTTAAAAGGGCCTTATAAGGGTTACTATAAGGGCTGCTGGTGTAAGGGTACTATGATAATAGGGGCCTTAATAATGATTAGAATGCGGTTTTGGGCGGGTATGTTAGACTATATTACAAGGAACTTCCAAAATAGTATAGGTCTTTATTGAGGCCCATATATTACATGAAGAGCCTTACTTAACGATTAGCCTCACCGCTCTGGGCTCATGACAAGACCCTAAACCCTAAACCTCAAAGGGGGCAAAAGGAGGGACCCTTACTGAGGACCCCTACCCCATAATGGGTATATAATGGCTATATTAAGGGAATATGCCTAGGGTCCTTATTGAGGGTCCCTCCTTTTACCCTTGGAAAACCCTAAACCCTAAACCCTAAACCCATCAAACCCTAAACCCTAAACCCTAAACCCATCAGAAGGCTCAACCAAGGAGCAGCAAGGCATCGGCCTGCAGGTAGCCCCACCTGGGCTCTTGTTAACGGCTTTAGGGTTTACGGCTTAGGGTTTAGGATTTAGGGCCTGGGCTGTAGGGTTTATGGTTTAGGGATTTTAAGTGAAGTTACCATAATAAGGATCTTTAGTAATAATAATACGACTTCTTTATTATGGTTTAGGGATTTTAAATGAAGTTACCATAGGATCTATAGTAAATAAATATGGTTTCTTTAATATACTAACTGAAATTTAAGAGCCCAGCCACGTTGAGAGGCCTTGCATGATGCCCACGCCCACGAGGCTTAGCAGGAAGAGCCACAAGGGCCCCACGGCCTCTGCCAATACCTGAGCCGTCGGACTGGGGCCTGCGACACCCCTAAACCGCAAAGCCTAAAACCCCCCCCAAACCCCCTGTAGACCCCTAAGCCCGAAACCCCTAAACCCTTAAACCCCAACACCCTGAATCCTGAAGCCTAAACCCCAAACCCTAACACCCCAAACCCTAAACCCTAAACCCGAAACCCTAAAGCCTAGAGGAGGGTGCCATACTAGAGAACCGCCGTGATTCTCGGCTGAGAGACGCAGCAGCAGGCCATGGACAGAGTGGACATGCCCGGTATCGCCTGAAGGCATCTCGGGGCCCAGGGTTTAGGGGTTTAGGGTTGAAGCGTTTGCGGTTTGGGGTTTTAGGGTTTATGGTTCAGGGTTTAGGGCTTAGGGAATCAGGGACAAGGGGGTTGGGGTTTGGGGCTTAGGGATTAGGATTCTGGGTGTTGGGGTTTAGGGTTTCCTCGCACAAACCCCACTTTGCAGCCAAGAGTATCCCGAAAACCTAAAAGGTTGACCTTTGGGATTACATAGGGAATATAGTACCCCAAAAGGATTAACGCCTGCCTACTCTACTACTAAGCCCCTAAACCCTAAACCCCTAAACCTTAAACCTTGAACCCTAAACCCTAAACCTTAAACCCTAAACCCTAAACCGTAAAACTACTTCTAAGCAACTAAGCAGCTCCTCCACTCGCGCAAATCCTGCCAAAAGGAGCACCTGCCTTACACTCACCAACACCATAAACCCCCAAACCCCAACCCCAAACGCCCCGAAGACCCGAGAGCCGCAGAACCCTAAACCCCAGATCCCAAAAGCCCCCGTGTCCCGAACCTCCCAAAAAAAACCCTAAACCCTAAACCCCTAAACCCCTTAACCCTAAACCGTTCCCAAGAGCCTCCAGGTTCGTAAAAAACCTAGTGAGCAAGGCCAGCCCGCAGACGACGAGCAGTTGTTGAGTGGTCCTGGGGTTTTCTTAGGAACCGAGTACCTAGATAGTAGAACGTAGGGTCTCTATGACTATATCAGGGCTTAGGGTTTAGGGTATCTTAGGGACCGAGTGCCCTAGCCCTTCTTCAATTGTGGCACGGTTGATGATACAAATCCTGCATTACCTTAAGGACCCTAAACCATGGGAATTATGGCACATTCCTTCTTATGGGTAATGCAGGATTTATAACATCAACCGTAGGATCATATAAACCCCAAAAAGGTTAACGGTTTTCTACTCAGCAAAGTTTTAGGGTTTGGGGTCCTGTGGGCCGCGGCTTTCGGGGAAAACGAGTTTACGGGGCTGGCATTGGGGCGGTTACTTAAAGGATCATGGGGCTTAGTAACTAGGGTTATAATTAGGGTAACTCTACTTATACCTACTTATAACCCCTATTAAGGTACTTATAACCTTACTTACTAAGCGGCTGGCATTGGGTTAGGGCTTTAGGGCCTTTAGGGCTTTAGCGGTTTGGGGCGTTGGGCATTAGGGTTGACTTCAGCTTCCCGGCTTCGTGGCTTTACCTAGGGTACCCAGTAACCTAAGAATAAAAAGGCCTCTCTTTTTGTTATTGGGTAACTTTATAAGGAACCTAGGACTACAAAAAGGGAATAAGGGTACTACTGGGCATCCTAGTTACTGTCTGGTTCTTAGTAGGGATTGGCAGAATGGATCCCTATAGTAGTCCCTATATAATCCCCCAATAATAGTCCCCAATATCCATTCCCCCATTCCCTACTAAGAACCAGGGAGTTTAGGGTATCAGGGTTGAGGCTCCACGGTGGCTCCGGCCCGCGATCTCTGGTTACACACACAGCGGTGATGAAAGGACGAGATTCTGACAGACTGGGTGCCTTTTGTGTTTCGGGTTCAGGGTTTAGGGTCTTGGATTTGGGGATGAAGGTCTTGGGGTTTAGGGCTTAGGGTTTTTTGGGCGGGGTTTAGGAGGTTACAGAGTTTGGGCCTTGGGTTTGTCATTACGATGCGCCGAGGCCCCCACTTGTGCTACAGTCATGCGGGCGCAAATTTTAGGGTTTAGGTGGGGTTATATTTCCGCTATGGCTGCTCACCTTATCCTGCACCCAAAACACTGAACCCAAACTCTACCAAAACCCTCACAGGAGCCCTTGTCTAATCCGTATAGTCACCATTATGGAACCCCACACCCAGATCAAGTTCCCAGGCACATCGCCGAGGTCTGACTGTCTCGGCTCATAGTTGCTGCTCCGGCCGGTATGAGGTCTTCGACCTCCACGTCTTGTTTCGGTGCTTTTTCAGATTTTTGTCGACTTTTCAAGGCTTTTGAAAGTTTTGGTTTAGGGTCTTTGAAGGGGTCTTGATGGCTTTGGGAGGGTTCCATAAGGGGTTGACAAGGCTCCAACAGCACAGAGGAAGCATTTGCGAAGGGTTAAACCCTAAACCCTGAACCCTAAACCCCAAAATTGCAAGCCTAGGGTTGATGATATAAATCCTGCAGTACCCATAATAAGGAATATACCGTAATTCCCATAGTTTAGGGTCCTTAAGGTCATGCAGGATTTATATCATCAACAGTCGGAATCCTATACCTTCAGAGGTTTGGGAGGCTTCCCGACGCCGAGTCTGAGGATTTTTAAGATTCGGACTTCAGGGCTTTAGGGGGCTCTTAGGGCTTTTAAGACGTTTCCGTCTTGGGGCTTTAAGGCTTTAGGGTTTAGAAGTTTAGGGTTTAGGGATTTTGAGGCTTTGGGGCTTCAAGGTTTCAGGGCTTCGGGTTTTGGGCTGAGGGCTTTACGACCCGACGGTATGGGTTTTCGAGTCTCGACTCGGTCCTTCGGGTGCTGCCGTAGTTGGGATATTCCGGTTTAGGGTTCAGGGGTTTAGAAGTTGATTTCGAGTTTGTTTGAGATGTATTTAGGGTTTAGAGGTTCGTTTAGAGTTTGTTGAAGATTTATTTAGGGTTTTGGGCTTAGTCAAGGGTTGGGGTTCAGGGTGTGGGCGATCAAAACATTGTGGAGGACCTTGGGCGTATGGGGAATGCGACCTTCTGTCCAAGCCGCTGAAGCCCAACGGAATATCGCTGCCAAAACCCAAAATCCCTGACTACCCAGAGAGCCCAACACCCCTTAATTAAGGAATATGGCTTAAAATTATATGGGGCTTCAAATTATTGTTTAAGCTATATTCCTTAATTAAGGGGTATTGGGCTGGAAGGGAATGCTACTACTATTTCCTACAAACCCTGAATTCCTACAGCCCTGAACCCTCCTGAAATCGCTGAGAGCCCTTAAGCCTTAAACCCTAAACTCTGAACCCTAAAACCTGAACGGTAACCCGTAAAGCTCTAAACTCTAAACCCTGAACCCTTAGCTCTAAACCCTAAACCTGTAGAAAACTTGAGGAACCCGGGCCTCCAAAGGCTCCTGCATGGCCGTGGCGCCAGGCTTCGAGAACACAGGCCAAGCTGAAACGCTGCGGACGAAGGGGTTACTTGTAAGGGTTTCTTGGGTCCCTTCTAAGGGATCTCTAGATATTCTATAAGGGTATAGGGTTTCGGGTCTACTCGGAGGTCCATGGGTAGTTATAAGTTATAAGTAAGTGGTGTTATAAGTCCCCTAATATTGGTTACAACCATGGGTTATCCTACTTACAACCCTACTTATAACCACGCATAACCCTCCAAGTAAGTAGGGATGCAAGACCTCTGCGGACCATTCAACCAAGAAGCACGCCAAGATGCTTGACAGGATTCAAGCCATTGGCATTGTGCCCAAGGATTTAAGGGGTACCGCCTAAAAGATTGAACTCCCACTTTTGGAAGCTCAATGCATCAACTCTTGGGCCCTCAGAGCCCAAACTGGTTTTGAAGGTTTCGGGGTTCTCCGGCTCAAGAGGTTTGCAATGCTGGGATGGGCTTTGGCAGCCCTGAAAATTATTTATGGATCCGGGCTGTTTTTGTGCATCCATGTGAATGCAACACCAAGCAGCAATCACTCACTCTTTTTCTCCCGCGATCATGTGGAATGTCAACAGTGGTAACAAGAAAAACGCGACAATCAGCAGCCACTGACACTGGCAGCTCAGACGATGGTGGCCTGCAAGAGCAGGCAGAAACCAAAATCTGTCTTGACACCCTGACAATGGAAGCATTTGACACTCATTCTGTGTGGCAAGTGCAATAACACACCCAATGCGCACCCCTCCATGCCTGCTCAAAGTTGACACTGATTTCCAGCTGGTAGGCCTGACATAATGGAAACACGTGACACTCATTCTGTGTGGCCAGTGCAATAACACACCCAAGACGCACCCCTCCATGCCTGCTCCAAGTTGACACTGATCTCCAAGACGAAGGCCTGCCATAGTGGATGCATTTGACACTCATTCTGTGTGGCCAGTACAATAACGCACCCAATACGCACCCCTGCCTGCCTTGTTACAGTTGACACTGATCTCCAGCTGGTAGGTGTGTCAACTTTGAGCACGCATGGAGGGTGCCTACTGGGTCCCAACACAAACCCTCCATGCCTGCTCAAAGTTGACACTGATGTCCAGCTGGTAAGCCTGACATTAAGGAGCAATTGACTCTCATTCTGTGTGGCCAGTACAATAACGCACCCAATACGCAAACCTGCGTGCCTTCTCCAAGTTCACACTGATGTCCAGGAGGAAGACCTGACTTTAATGGATTGACATTCATCGACATCCACTGCACCGTAACTGCTTGTCGACATGGTGACACTTGGCAGAGGAATCATCAACCAAAACAGAGTCATAGCACCAACCAGGCGGCGAGCGGCTCATTCAGACCTTGCATGTTGGAACAGTTTTTCTCCGAAAAACTGTTCCAACAGGCAAGGTCTGAGCGAGCCAGCTGACACTTCATTCCATGACAAAGCAGACGGTAAGCCTGACATCACTTGACACTCGTTCTGTGTGGCCAGTACACTAACGCACCGAACACGCACCCCTCCATCCATGCCTTCTCTAAGTTGACACTGATGCCCAGGAGGAAGACCTGACTTTAGTGAATTGTCGTCGACATGGTGACACTTGGCAGAGGAATCATCAACCAAAGCAGAGTCATAGCACCAGCCATGCGGCGAGCGGCTCAGTCAGACCTTGACCACTCGAGCAGCTGGACGGTCTGTCCAACTGCTCGACGAGTCAAGGTCTGAGCGAGCCAGCTGACACTTCATTCCATGACAAAGCGAATGGTAAGCCTGACATAATGGAAACATGTGACAATCATTCTGTGTGGCCAGTACAATAACGCACCCAATTCGCACCCCTCCATGCCTGCTCCAAGTTGACACTGATTTCCACCTGATAGGCCTGACATAATGGAAGCATGTGACACTCGTCATTCTGTGTGGCCAGTACAATAACGCACCCAATTCGCACCCCTCCATGCCTGCTCCAAGTTGACACTGATTTCCAGCTGGTAGGCCTGACATAATGGAAGCATGTGACACTCATTCTGTGTGGCCAGTACAATAACACACCCAATGCGCACCCCTCCATGCCTGCTCAAAGTTGACACTGATTTCCAGCTGGTAGGCCTGACATAATAGAAACACGTGACACTCATTCTGTGTGGCCAGTACAATAACGCACCCAAGACGCACCCCTCCATGCCTGCTCCAAGTTGACACTGATCTCCAAGACGAAGGCCTGCCATAGTGGATGCATTTGACACTCATTCTGTGTGGCCAGTACAATAACGCACCCAATACGCACCCCTGCCTGCCTTGTCACAGTTGACACTGATCTCCAGCTGGTAGGTGTGTCAACTTTGAGCACGCATGGAGGGGGCCTATTGGGTCCCAACACACACCCTCCATGCCTGCTCAAAGTTGACACTGATGTCCAGCTGGTAAGCCTGACATTAAGGAGCAATTGACCGGCCAGGACAATAACGCACCCAATACGCAAACCTGCCTGCCTTCTCCAAGTTGACACTGATGTCCAGGAGGAGGACCTGACTTTAATGGATTGACACTCATCGACATCCACTGCACCGTAACTGCTTGTCGACATGGTGACACTTGGCAGAGGAATCATCAACCAAAACAGAGTAGCACCAGCCAGGCGGCGAGCGGCTCATTCAGACCTTGACCACTCGAGCAGCTGACGGTCTGTCAAACTGCTCGAGGAGTCAAGGTCTGAGAGAGCCAGCTGACACTTCATTCCATGACAAAGCAGACGGTAAGCCTGACATAACGGAATCACTTGACACTCGTTCTGTGTGGCCAGTACACTAACGCACCGAACACGCACCCCTCCATCCGTGCCTTCTCTAAGTTGACACTGATGCCCAGGAGGAAGACCTGACTTTAGTGAACTGTCGTCGACATGGTGACACTTGGCAAACTTAAAGGTATCATCAACCAAAACAGAGTCATAGCACCAGCCAAGCGGCGAGCGGCTCATTCAGACCTTGACAGCTCGAGCAGCTTAACGGTCTGTCAAACTGCTCGAGCTGTCAAGGTCTGAGCGAGCCAGCTGACACTTCAGCCATGACAAAGCGAATGGTAAGCCTGACATAATGGAAACATGTGACACTCATTCTGTGTGGCCAGTACAATAACGCACCCAATTCGCACCCCTCCATGCCTGCTCCAAGTTGACACTGATTTCCACCTGATAGGCCTGACATAATGGAAGCATGTGACACTCGTCATTCTGTGTGGCCAGTACAATAACGCACCCAATTCGCACCCCTCCATGCCTGCTCCAAGTTGACACTGATTTCCAGCTGGTAGGCCTGACATAATGGAAGCATGTGACACTCATTCTGTGTGGCCAGTACAATAACGCACCCAATTCGCACCCCTCCATGCCTGCTCCAAGTTGACACTGATTTCCAGCTGGTAGGCCTGACATAATGGAAGCATGTGACACTCATTCTGTGTGGCCAGTACAATAACGCACCCAATTCGCACCCCTCCATGCCTGCTCCAAGTTGACACTGATTTCCAGCTGGTAGGCCTGACAGAATGGAAGCATGTGACACTCATTCTGTGTGGCCAGTACAATAACGCACCCAATTCGCACCCCTCCATGCCTGCTTCAAGTTGACACTGATTTCCACCTGATAGGCCTGACATAATAGAAGCATGTGACACTCATTCTGTGTGGCCAGTACAATAACGCACCCAATTCGCACCCCTCCATGCCTGCTCCAAGTTGACACCGATTTCCAGCTGGTAGGCCTGACATAGTGGACGCATGTGACACTCATTCTGTGTGGCCAGTACAATAACGCACCCAATTCGCACCCCTCCATGCCTGCTCCAAGTTGACACTGATTCCAGCTGGTAGGCCTGACAGAATGGAAGCATGTGACACTCATTCTGTGTGGCCAGTACAATAACGCACCCAATTCGCACCCCTCCATGCCTGCTCCAAGTTGACACTGATTTCCAGCTGGTAGGCCTGACATAATGGAAGCATGTGACACTCATTCTGTGTGGCCAGTACAATAACGCACCCAATTCGCACCCCTCCATGCCTGCTCCAAGTTGACACTGATTTCCGGCTGGTAGGCTGACAGAATGGAAGCATGTGACACTCATTCTGTGTGGCCAGTACAATAACGCACCCAAGACGCACCCCTCCATGCCTGCTCAAAGTTGACACTGATTTCCAGCTGGTGGGCCTGACATAATGGAAAGACACTCATTCTGTGTGGCCAGTACAATAACGCACCCAAACGCACCCCTCCATGCCTGCTCCAAGTGACACTGATTTCCAGTGGGGCCTGACATGTGACACTCATTCTGTGTGGCCAGTACGCACCCAATTCGCCCCTCCATGCCTGCTCCAAGTTGACACTGATTTCCAGGGTAGGCCTGACATAATGGAAGCATGTGACACTCATTCTGTGTGGCCAGTACAATAACGCACCCAATTCGCACCCCTCCATGCCTGCTCCAAGTTGACACTGATTTCCACCTGATAGGCCTGACATAATGGAAGCATGTGACACTCATTCTGTGTGGCCAGTACAATAACGCACCCAATTCGCACCCCTCCATGCCTGCTCCAAGTTGACACTGATTTCCAGCTGGTAGGCCTGACATAATGGAAGCATGTGACACTCATTCTGTGTGGCCAGTACAATAACGCACCCAATTCGCACCCCTCCATGCCTGCTCCAAGTTGACACTGATTTCCAGCTGGTAGGCCTGACAGAATGGAAGCATGTGACACTCATTCTGTGTGGCCAGTACAATAACGCACCCAAGACGCACCCCTCCATGCCTGCTTCAAGTTGACACTGATTTCCACCTGGTAGGCCTGACATAATAGAAGCATGTGACACTCATTCTGTGTGGCCAGTACAATAACGCACCCAATTCGCACCCCTCCATGCCTGCTCCAAGTTGACACTGATTTCCAGCTGGTAGGCCCGACATAGTGGAAGCATGTGACACTCATTCTGTGTGGCCAGTACAATAACGCATCCAATTCGCATCCCTCCATGCCTGCTCCAAGTTGACACTGATTTCCAGCTGGTAGGCCTGACATAATGGAAGCATGTGACACTCATTCTGTGTGGCCAGTACAATAACGCACCCAATTCGCACCCCTCCATGCCTGCTCAAGTTGACACTGATTTCCAGCTGGTAGGCCTGACATAATGGAAGCATGTGACACTCATTCTGTGTGGCCAGTACAATAACGCACCCAATTCGCACCCCTCCATGCCTGCTCCAAGTTGACACTGATTTCCGGCTGGTAGGCTTGACAGAATGGAAGCATGTGACACTCATTCTGTGTGGCCAGTACAATAACGCACCCAAGACGCACCCCTCCATGCCTGCTCAAAGTTGACACTGATTTCCAGCTGGTGGGCCTGACATAATGGAAGCGTGTGACACTCATTCTGTGTGGCCAGTACAATAACGCACCCAGTTCGCACCCCTCCATGCCTGCTCCAAGTTGACACTGATTTCCAGCTGGTAGGCCTGACATAGTGGAAACATTTGACACTCATTCTGTGTGGCCAGTACAATAACGCACCCAAGACGCACCCCTCCATGCCTGCTCAAAGTTGACACTGATTTCCACCTGATAGGCCTGACATAATGGAAGCATGTGACACTCATTCTGTGTGGCCAGTACAATAACGCACCCAAGACGCACCCCTCCATGCCTGCTCCAAGTTGACACTGATTTCCAGCTGGTAGGCCTGACACAATGGAAGCGTTTGACACTCATTCTGTGTGGCCAGTACCATAACGCACCCAATGCAAACCCCGTCCAAGCCTGCTTCAAGTTGACACTGATCTCCAAAAGGTGGGCCTGAGAAGGGCAGGCAATGACAGACAGTTAAAAACAAAAGCACATGGCGGAAGCAGGCACTGACACCTGCAGTTTCTTTTCAATTGCCGAATGACGCTGACTTTGACGGCAAGCTGATTGACTCTGGCGTTTTGCAAAGAATAGCGGACCCCGTTTGACACTGAATCATACTATTCGACAATGTCAATGACGATGTGACACTGGGTCCTGCCCTGCTGGTACCTGAAACAAAATTCCAGCACGTGACTCTAAAATCGACACGATGACACTGACTGACACTCACTGGTCTTCACCAGACGCAATGACAGCTGTGTCTTCCATGTCAGAAGCAAAAAGCGTGGCCGGGGGAGTCTTTGACTCTCCGACCCTATCCTTGGTGCTGACAGTGACACTGATTTCCTTGGCAAGATCTGGGTCCGTCTTTGCGAGCGATCGTTTGACCACTGACTGGGTCTCCATGACCAGCGCTCGCTTCCTGCCCAGGATGAGGGCAGAAAGATGTTAGGATGTTCAAAATAAAACAGACATCAACACGACTGCAAGGTGCAATTTGACCTATCATGTTATACAAAGACAACCGAATGCAACTGAATGTAAACGACCTCATTGAAAACCACGAACTGACATATATATATATATATACAATATTGTAAACATTGTGATAATTATTGTAAAACTTAAAAGTTGGCATGTTAAATCCTGATAAGTGTTGCTTATTCATAATAAATAAGACTATATTGTACTCAATATTCTGTTTGACAAAAGTACTTTAAAAAATATGTAATAATATATGACAATTCAATGTCTAGAATATTTATTATGGCCAGTTATTGTTCTTAGCCGACTTGTTTGCTGCTAGCAAAAAACGACTATTACTGTTCACCATCTTTACTAAACTAGACACTCGTGGACTTAATAGTAATTATGATACCTGGCCTGTTTTCCTGACTCTTCGACAGGATGGGGCGGAGATCCAAGAATTCCTCGGACGTGAGCCTGACCCTCACAAACTGTGACTTGACCTCCGTGGCATGGTCGAGGAGAGCATTCACAGCTTGACTCTGGCCCGTGAGGACAGAATAGCCCACAAAGCATGACGTCTGCGGAACCACATCCAGGCTCAGCTGACGACTGGAGTGGTGGAGCAAGACTTCGGATGGCCATGACAACTTTGCAATACAACAATTGCAACCGAGAACACCTTTGGTCTGGAGTCGCCAGGCCATGCCAGCATCTGACACTGATTCGAACAAGACGATGTTGTCATGACCCTCCACACAGTAGGTCTGTTCGTGACTCTTGGTGTTTGTCTTCATGAAGTTGAACATTGTGAAAAAGTCTGACGACTGTGGAGGCCATTTTTGACACTCCTTTATCATCACACAGTAGTAGGTGAAGGAAACGTCGTTCTTGTCCATGACACTTTGCCTGATGGAGTGCTCCGAAACCACTTGACATGCTCCTGTGACGTTCCTTGCAAACTTGACGCTGGAGAAGATACCTCAGGGTGTCACTCAGAGATGACACTGAGGATGAATGGTACAGGAATGTTGTTGATTGGTAAGTCAGGTCCAGTATAAACTACAGTCTTTCAAAAAGAGACATGTTTAGAAACTTCTCGAGGATGACACTGCTGCAGTAGCAGCACATCGAACTGAACACAAATGGAACACTCCCAAACCGAGTCAAGTGACAGCTCATGACACTGAGCTTCGTCTGCTGCTCCGGGCCCCCCGCAAGAACGGTCAGGGCACGGTTGCAAGTGACGCTGCCACCCCCCGATGGAGTCAAGATGCCATCACAGAAAGCCCTCTGGGCCTCCACCCCCAGTGTGATGGACAACATGACTCTGGAATCGCGAAATGTCTGCAGAGCACGGGGGGTTACTGACTCTAAGGTTGGCTCGTGACACATCGACGTTGAGAATCCCAAGCGTCTCGCTGACACTGACAGGCTGTCCTCCGGGTTTGATATTTTCGGAAGGTTGAGGAAGTTACTACCTTCTGTTTGGTGAAGTTGACTCTGATTTATAGTATTGCTTTTTTGTGCATACACAAATAACAACAGTAACAACAATTAGCTACTATGGTAGCTATTATTTTGAATTATTACACTGGTCTTAGTTTCAGCGAGTTGCCTTCTGACAACTCCTAAGTTGAACCTGAAGTACTTACCTGTGTGTCTGTCGTTGCTGCAGGATGCTCAAGACATTTAACCCTGCTGATAGCAAACCCTGTAAACTCTGACAGGGCACGTAGAAAGCAGCCAGCTCACTCTGGTGGAAAACCGTCCCTTTCTTGACACTGAAGTCCGCCGCAGTGGGGACAAAGTCTCTCTTGGAAAGACAGGCGTAGAAGGTCGCCATGACTCTGCAACTGACAACAAGGGATCAGAAAGGGACACGGACGGCAATGACACTGACAGACTGGAGCCAAGAAGCCGCAGTGACCACTGGCATTTCATCTTGACAGACCAACCAATGACAACTGCTTTAGCAACCACCTCAACTGCTGAGCCTCGGACAGCAATGGCAATGATCGGACCATGGAAACCTGGCAACTGACAGCTGCACAGTCAGTGCTTGGCAGTGTTCTGACTCATCTTTTTTGAATGGCGCTGCAGCTCTTGACGCTCAGCAGCATGCATCCGTGTCTAGTGACACTGAACGCACGGGCATTCTTATTAATTAAAGTTGGATTGACACTGCCACTGCCACACAGGTTCCACATCCCCGGTGGATCCCAAAAGCAGCTCGGGCTCCAAGTGACACGACTAACACTGGATGATGAAGGCGTTCTTTCGTTCAAGGAACCCTGCGACCTTCTGACTCTGAATCTGTGAAACAGAGCAGGACACCTCGACATCACTCTGAGTCTGACTCTGAGTCTGCGAGTCCGAGCATGACATCTGCACATCGCCAGACTGTGGGCGAGGTGTCGTCATAATAATATCATCGTGACCCTCGGCCTTCGCCTCCGACACTGCACCTTCACCAGAACACTGGGCCTGCTTCTTTGACTCTGCAGCCATTCTCGCATCATACCTGTCGGCACATTCGATGACCCTGGTGAGGCGGTCTTCCAACGGCTTGGCATTCGCCCACACCTCGGATGATGTCAACTAGCTAGTGTTGTTTATTAACTGTTGCAGAGTAATATCACAACAGTCAGTCATTCCGACCATCAGCTGTAGCTGCTGCTGCAGTTATAACGACGACAAGAACTGTCAGACTAATAATAAAATAATCAGAACAACATATTCGAGAAATCATACTCATTCGTCATTGATAGACAGTGAATGACACCTGCTGTTTCACATCGTAAGTACAGACAGACTCTACTATCTTCCCATCACAATCAATAAAGCCGGGCACAAATCACATCCACAGTGACAAGCAGATTAGGTCTAAGTCTAAACTCAATAAATATGACTACTGTTAAACGTTACTATCCAGTGCAAGGAGCTGACACTCGCAACTCGTCACGTCTTCGCCTCAGCCTTTCCACCGAGTATCGCCCTTCGTCCACCCAGTTCGTGATGACTCTCCATCCTTGACGCTTCTTATGACTCTGGGCTGGCTCTGACATCCTGCAGACCATCTTGGACTCTAAACGGGCGGTGACACTGTAACTCTGAGAGGCCGAAACAGCAACATTATTGTTGTGCACACTGCGACACTGCTGTCGTAAATGACGCAATTCAACCAAGGATTCTGACACTGCCTGACACTGTCCAAATCATGCCAGGTAAGCCACGAAGCAATGGAGCTTTGACCCTGGCACGGTTAGCGTTCGTGCGGGGTTCGGCAGGGTTTGTTACATGCTCTGTGCCTGTTGCTGCAAATGAATGACTCTGACAATGAATCACAGGTGCACTGTGTCATGAAGCAGCAGTTCAAACCAAGGACAAAACCCCAGGGATTCCTGCTGAATCTAACATGACACCTGTTGCCTGCCACATGGGGAAAGACAGAACAGGCCTCGCAACTTCCCCATCGTCTGACACTGACCTCACAGAGAAAGGAGATATAATTGGTGCTGCGTTTTGACACTTTCACCCTGAATCATGTCGTCGAAAAGTTAACACCTTCAGCATATTCAGGCTGTGTTCCCAAAGCCGTGCATCAGACACTGAATCTGCATCAGAATGCCGTCTCACAACATGACTGACTGAGAAAACTGTTAAACAGAGTGTGCCAGTAACACTGTACTCTTGCATTGGATGCTCCAAGCATACAGGCAATGTTGCTCGACCACGATGGACCCATCATGTGACATACCCACAAGAGCAAAGGAGCAACTGTTCGAACGTCTGAGGCTGACACATGCTATTGCTTGCCGGCTTGGGCTGCTTTGCAGCTTCATCGCCTGCAGTGACTGATGCTCTGAGATACCACTCCGAATGTCCCAGCACACAGGACTGACTCAGCGACAAAGTCAGTGTCATTGTTCGTTAAATACTGTTTAACTGTGACTAGTGAATTAAATATTCAGATCTCAGCTCCCTTCTGCAGTTGCGACATGACACTCAGCCCCAGGAAACATGGCAAGCACTTCCAAGCTGTTTGAGGTCACACTCACCCTCTGGAAGCTGAGCCTTCTGCAAGGCCGAGCAATTGGACCATGACACTGACCTGGATCGGACACAGTTGGTGTATGTGTGAGACAATGATTACGACCAACAGTGTCATAGCAATAAATTATACTATTATTGTCTGACACTTCACACGTGCCACAACCATTCAACCGGCATGGCCTCGCCCAAGGTAGGTCGGTGTTCCAGCTGCTCCTTGGTCTGACAGCTTAGAGGCTTAGAGAGACATGGAACGACTCCACATTGAGGAATCTTGGCTGAAACTATTAATAAGTGTCCATAACCCTCCCATGTGTCAAAGACCAGTCTCCTTTCACATAAGAGCCATCAACATATGCAGCAAAAGACAGTCAGTGCCTCAATGACACAGTGTGCAGCCTCAGAAAATAGTGGCATGCCAATACGAAGGCCCAGGACTCTGAGACTGCTGCTTTGCCCAGCAAAAGTAGCAGCACTTCGGAGCCGCAGTATGACACTGACACCTCGGAGATACATGGTCAGGAGGCAGTGCTGTGATCTGAGTGTGCAAGGTGACACTACTGGGCAAAATCTCTCCCGAAGCACGCACGACAACCACGGTTTAACAATGCCCCTGCACACTCAAAATAAGCAGGTGTCCTTTTTTCCACAATGACACCTGCCATCTCATGTGGGAAGACCACAACGTGACGTCTTCACGTGACACACCCACACTGGCAAAGTCGGCAATGACTCACTGCAGTCGAGCTGTGACACTAAGCCTTCAAGTCAGCAGTGTGACCACTGACCCTGACATCGCTAATCGACATCAAAAGCACGGTGCAGTGCATAACGCTTGCCCCAACCAGACGTTGATCGCCGAAGCTTCGTCGAGACCGTGACGCTTCATGCCTAGCAGACTTTCTTGACTTCTTGCCGAGCTTCTTCTTGGTCTTCTTCGCAAGCACCCTCCTGACTCTCTTTCTTGAACCCTTCTGATTCGGTAGTGACTGTGACTCTGCAAAGAGTGGTAGAAGCAAAGCCTTGTCGAAGTTGTCTGGTAACACTGGCCGTCCATTGTTTCGCATGTCCTTGACTCTGAGAAGGCTCAGACCCACCAGTGTGACCGCTGCGACGACCTCGATGTGCCTGGGCTGTCGCTGTGTGAGGTGGGGTGGTTTTTATGGCACTACTGATATAGGTTTCGAAACGACATTTGCCGAGGCACATGGTGTTGCCTGCAAGGCTTGACAGCTGACTGCTTGTTATCGACACCGGTTCCAGCTGGTCCATTGGGAAACCATGTAGAATCATCTTCTCCATAGGGGTAATGACACTCTGGCTTTTGACACTGTACAGCACTGACCCTGGAGTGATGCAAGGGCAGTAGCCATCACAAGCCCAGGCACCGCGGCCAAGAGACTGTGACACATCCACAACCAAGTCATCCTTGCTGTGACACTGGTATGTCAGCTGCAGTGCGTCTTTCATCCGCGGTGTGAGTCCAGAGTCACCACCAGCTCTGACTCTGCAAGTGTCCAGTCGGTGCGTTTTTCGAAACACAGCATGCTCACGCTCCCACTCTTGGACAGGTGGCCTTTTCCCTCTGACTCTAGTCTTGCATGTTGTGGGCTTGGGTTTTTGGAGTC
Organism: Symbiodinium sp. CCMP2592; assembly: GCA_905221615.1. Classification (NCBI taxonomy): domain Eukaryota; class Dinophyceae; order Suessiales; family Symbiodiniaceae; genus Symbiodinium; species Symbiodinium sp. CCMP2592. Next base: position 85,251 of record CAJNDT010000449.1, read on the forward strand.
TCTGACACTTCTCTTTCTCTGGATAAAGACTCTGTCGCTCATGATCCTTCCCCAAAAGACGATCATGTAGGCTGACACTCAAAGGGCGCTTCATAGAGTTGAAAACTTTGCAACCCAATGATTGAAGCGACTCTACATTGTCTGTGATCAAAAGGTCCTTCCTCAGTGCCAAAATATAAACTCTTGGCCGCCTGACACTATGTCCCAGCATCGTCGGGCAAACGACAAAGTGGAACAGGCGATATGGCCTCAGGCACTGCATCCTTGACGCTATGTCGGAGATGAACCGCAGGATCCCGACAACGTTCTCGAAAATGGCTAACGCTGGTGTCAAGGCCAGAGTCACTTCCAGCATAGCCTGCATTGATGTATTGTAATTCATAAAATTATTATATATTATATCTGCTACTTATTTATAGGCAACAAAAACAATAATTCAATTTAAGCCAATTAAATATCTATAATATTGAAACCAAAATGAGATACTCTGCTAAGTAGTGACTATTAATGTGTCATATCAATGTGTCAGCCCATTGCAGGATGCTACACTACAGGAAACAGCTTACCGAATGACCCTGCCAATGGTGTTACATTACCCGCCCGGCCTTGAAGGGAGCAAAGTCCTGACTCTCGAAAAAGAGACTCCTGTTGTTGAGTCTTGACCACGGCTTGCAAGGGAAACCACAGTAATAGCTGTTGACACTGGGCAGTTCACTAGGGTGGCGACTGACCATGTCTTCGAAAACTTGTGGCTGACTCTGGCCCCGCTGCTTTGACGTCTGCACAATCCAGTCTCGACAATGTTTCATCTTGTCTGAAGCGAACTTGTGAGTGACACTGAGTCCGAGGGCGTGCAGTGCAAAGATCGGGGCATCAGCCCCACTGCAATCCGTGCCCACATCAAGATGGACGGAGCTGACACTCGCATCTCTCAGACCATGTTCCTGGAGCCAGGAAGTCCTCGAGGACTGACACTGGCAGAGCATTGGGCGAACCCAGCTGTTGAGACACTGCAATGGTTGCGACTGCGGCTTTCCATGGTCACGAAAGAAAACCATTCTGTCCGACTCTAATTTTCGCTGTCTGACACCGTTGCTAGTTTTGACACTCTGAATGCAATGAGCGGTTTCTCTAGCTGGCTTGCAGTCAACGATGAAGATTACATTAGATTATTAATATGTCTTAAATTTCAATATTAACTAAATTCTTATTAAATTATTATTCTTTAAGTCACCCAAAACAACTAGTTCAGGATTAAGTGTTCATGATGCAACTGGCATTAATGAATCTGAAATCAATATCCATTTAATTTGTGCTACTTCAGAATACCAACTGCAGCTTCTCCACACAATTAATATAATCTGTTCATATAGTACTGACTGACCATTAAATCCAACTTGACTCTGCTCTTCGGACGAGCAGCAGAAGCTCACAGGCTGCATGCATGTGGAAAAAAGTCTGCGTCAGCTGACATGATTCAATCAATCACTGGCCTGATCTTGCATACACATTGAGTCCCCGGCAAAACACCGTGCACACGGATCTGCAAAGACACCTGGCCGGCCGGAGGCTGATATTGACAGCTGACAAACAGAGTTGAACAAACTGCCAAGTGCGAACCTAAAGAGGGAATTCAGCATGACAACCTGGCACTGGATGCTGGCACTTGACACTCAGCAATGATTCGTCTTTTTCGCGCAAGCAAGCATCAAAACTGTGTCATTATGATGCACCACAAATTTGCGTGACGGTGCATCGTGACTTGACAATGTAGTCAACTGCAGCGATGACTCTGACTCTGAAACTGACCACCGGCTGCTTTTGCTTCCAAAACTCAGCAGGAATGACACTGCGACTCTGCAGTGAAAGCCAAACCCTCTTTCTTAGTGACCCAATGATGAATGACAGTCGTAATATAATACGACGACTATTATTTTCGACATATGTTCCATGTGATGGTCTGAAAAGGATGGACATTGCTGACACTGCTTGAAACACAAAATTGCTCGTCACCTGTCATCACCATCTTCGGCCGCACTTGATTCTGACTCTGAGTCAGCATCACCCTCGTTCAGCTGCTCGAGGATGACATCTGCGAAGTGATTGTCGACCAGTGGGCCCAAGTCTTGGTCGAAGTAGTCGCTGTCCTTTGACGCTATGAGCTGGAGAGCCTTCAGGTCGAGAACATTTGACAACCATGAGTTGTGAACTTCATGTCGAGTGACGCTCACGTAACTGAGCCCGTCTTCCAGACAAACACCACCCAGGCAGCCTGACCCTGGTGTGAGGTCCACAACACATGACACGTCCAGGGCCCCAAGGAGGGCTCTCCACAACTCCTGACTCTTGGTCTCTTGGTAGAAGAGAGGGCAGCTGGCACTCGCATGCTTGGGAGGGCAGTCTGACCCTGCGAAGATCTGCTGCTTCTTCTCGAGACTGATCTTGGGCCGGGATGACACTTGGGGGACACCGAAGAAATTGAGGTCGTGGGTGGTAGTCTTCTGACGCTTGCCTGACTTCTTGTCGGTGGTTTTCCAGGGTGCTTGGAACTCGTCTGTCCGGTCCTTGACACTGATCTTGACACTGGTGACAGGAGGGATCAAATAGCC